>VZTL01029177.1:27074-40696 GCA_013400535.1 Scopus umbretta
GGGGGGGGCGCGGGTGCTCCCCCAAAACCACCCCAAGCCGTGCTCGGCTGCAGGTCAAAGCCGTCGCGCCCTGCGTTTCTCTGCAGGCCGCTCCCCGGGCCGGGGCAGATCCTGCCCCGCGCAGTGCCCGGGGTGTCGCCTCCCCGCGCCCAGCACCAGCTGAAAGAGCTGTTCTGGCAAAAAAAGCCCCGCGCGGTGACGCGACTCGTTCTAGGAAAACATTTCCCCTTTTTGTTTTCCCGGCATGGCTGGAGCCAGTTTCCTGCCCCAACCCGTGACAACAGCAAAAGGCCGTCTCGCCGCTCGGGGAGCTGGGTGCCCTGCGCCTTCCCCACGGCAGAGCTGCAGCGATCCATCCTGCGAGCGCGGCCCAAGCTGGGCCAGCCGCCAAGAGCCGCTCGGAAAGGCCAGGGATGTGCCCGCTGCGTCGCCGACCTCCCTTCCAGCGTTCGCCCTACGCAACGTGCCCTCGCGCAGCCAGTGCGCGCCGGCATCGCATCCCTCGGTTTCATGCGTTCGATTTGTGGTTGCGACAAACCCTCACGGGGGAAGCAACGGCTCCCTCCCTTCTCGGCGATGTGCAGGGAAACACGCTCTGCTCATTAAATGGATTTCTCGCTTTCCTGGGCTGCGTTCATCACGGCTCGTCTGCCCTACTTTCCCCAGAGGAGCCTTTAGCTGGCTAAAGGATTAGTGGGTCTCCAGTAGCACACGGGAGCAAGGCTGAGACGGTGGGGAGGAAAAAAATGGCTTTGGGCTTATTTTTTACCAGCCTTGGGAGATGTTCAGCGCGTGAGCGGGGTCGGGGAAGGGGGAGATGGTGGCTCAGACCCTCCGGGCTGTGTGGCTCTGAGCTGCCCGCAACTTCCCCCAGACACCTGAACACCCTGGGCGGGCGGGATGGTGGTTTCTAAGGGGTCCCATTTCCCAAACAGAAGTGCTCATAAATGTGCGGGAGCATGGAAAAGAAGCAGCACCCAGACGAACAGCTGTCTATCGGCAGGGGTATCCAGCTCCCGCTCAGTGAAAATCATTCTTTTTATGAATCAGGCTCTGAAAATGGGGTGAGAAACAGAGCTGGCTGCAGACACGCTGCAATCCCACTGCTGTGTGGGATGTCTACGCATCCCCATTGCATACCAAGCAATGGAAGCAGCTGGGGAGGAAAGCCAAAAATTCATCGATCCAGGGCTCTAGGGAAGATGCTCCAACCTAGCAATGGCTCGGGCCAGTTGCTCCTCTCTGACAGACAGTTACTGCTGAAGAAGCGGGGAGGAAATCGTTCTTTTTACCTTTTCTTTGCAGTTTTGGTGCTCAGCAGGGGGCATTGGACTTTTAAACCTTCCCAAGCCAAAGGGAGTTTTAACAACCAGGATCTGCAGGAAGGCGTTGCCGCTTCCTCCTCCTGATGCTGTTCATACCCCAGCAGGACCGCAGCAAACAGCCCTGTTGAGTAATGACTAGAGCACGCCCGGGGATGTTGAGCATCCCACCGGTGAAGAGTTAAATAGGATCAGGAGGAGCAAAGCTGGAACGCGTTGGATGCAGAATCTCCTGGGAAGAGGAATTATCCCATGCTGACTTTCCCACACCTGATAATGCTGCATCCAGTGAGTGGCTGGGTGAAAGGAGGGAGAGGAGGGTGCCTCCTTCCTTGTTTTGCAAATGAGGCCTTCGCTTCCCTCACTTTGTTCTGGTTCAAATGGGCACAGCAAGAGTAAAATATCTTATTTTCATTATCACAAGTAGCTTAATTGGTTCTGAACTGAATGTTGGGTGTGCAGGGAGGGAGGCAGTGTAAAAAAAAAAAAAAGCTATTTTTTCTTGGTTTGGATGGAAATTGCTTTCTTTTCTTCTTCCAATGCCTGCGACTTTTTGATGCAAGTTTTAAAGAGCAATATATGATGGAGGTGTCCTCGTGAGTGCCATCCAGCTCCAAAATCCCCTGGGGTCGAGTTTTAACAGGGGCTGCAGAGAGCGAAGAGGGTGACTCGGTGTTAGAGGAGGGACGCTGCCCCGGGGCGATGCGGAGTGAAGCGTGAGCCCGGAGTCCCTGCATTCTTTGCCCTCAGGAGTCCCCCAGGCTCGTGGTATGTTTTGCATTGGAGAATTGGTGTCCTGTCACCAAAACCAGCCACGTGTTGCTGACAGGACAATGCGTTTGCAGACCCCTTCTGGAAATCCCATGGGTGTTCTCAAATTGGTCGCCTCAGGCAGCAGAGGACCTACAAGTCCCTGATATTTCCTTAAACTATGCTGGGGCACACACACTTAAAACCAGACAGGCCTATGCCGTTTGCTTGGTTTTTTACATGACAAAAACTTGCTCAAAATGGTCACCCGAGTTGCTGCCTCTTGTCCTGGGTGCCTCAGCCCCTGCAGTGCCCCAGGACGTAGCTGCCTGCCTGAGATGCTTGAGCCAGGAGTTCCCATTCCCACCCTCTTTAGTGGGATCTGGTCCTTTGGGTGTCTGCGAGCACCCTCAAAGGAGCCACCCCAGCATCCTCTGCTTGGGATGTGTCCCTGGTAAGGGTGCAGGGTGCTTGCAAAGCCGTGCCGGACACGTCCATGGGAAACTCGATTTGCGTTCGATGCTGCTGAGCTCCAGCAGAAGATCTGAAGTTACTGGGAGGGCTGGGAGAGTCCTGATGCCCCCGTGTCCACCAGGCACCCCGAGGCATTTGGAGTGAGGGGCAGCTTTGAAAGCCTGACTCTTGCTGGTGAGGCCAGGGCTTGAGAGCCGGGCTGGGGGGTGCCTGGGGAGTGTTGGTGGGTGGAGAACTCATCTCTTGTTATTAATTTGCTGGTTTTTGGCTTTGCACCAGGTTTCAGATTCAAGCAGGGGTTTGCCAATTTGCCTTTTTTGTTTCATTGCGGTGCTCTGCGACAGCCGCGCTGGCGGTGGGGGGCTCAGGGCAATGCCTTTGGGGGTCCCCCTCCAGCATCTCGGTGCCGCCGGTGCAGGGGGCTCAGCCCGCCCACCCGAGCTGGTGCAGCTCTATGTACGCACACCTTCCCTTTTCGCCAAAGTTTGCGAAGAGTGCTTTGGATTCTGCTGTTGTATAAAAAAGGGCTTGAGGCCCCGCTGTTGGATCTCCTGGTGGTTGTTTCTGCCATTCAGATGCAGGTTGGATTTGGAGAGGGCTCTGTGCAGTGGGTCAGGTTTCTCCTCACTTTCTGGGGCCACCAAACGCAGCTGGGTTGGGACGTCGGTATCTGATGTGCAACATCTTGATCTAAGGATGCTCTGAGAGAGCCCCCAGGTCCAAAGCAGCTGTGATTCAATCCGCTTCTACCGATGAGTCCGAGCTCCAGGCTGAGGCACGCGCCAGCCCTGTGTCACCCCACCGGACTGCAGCCCCAGGCTGTCCTGCAGCGCTTCTGGCCCCAAAAAGCCCTGTCCCACCATGTCCAGACCCTGCAGCCTTTGGCTGCCTGGCATGTGCTGAGCTCGGACCCCACCACCGCCTGCAGCACAGCCCCTCCAAGCACGCAAAGCGAGCAGCAGCCCTGCTTTTCAGCTGCTCGGTGGGGTTTTGCTGGGAGGACTCGAAGCCCTAGTTGGACCATCATGTCAGGAGCTGCTGTGGGGCCACAGGCTGGCACAGCACATCACGGCCCGCATAGGAGCCATGGCATGTTTTGGGGAGCAGTGGCGTTTCGTAACCCAAAGGATCTTCGTGCTTCCAGCAGCACACGGGGCCGTTTCTCTCGCTGTCGCTGGAGGGAGCTGCCCCATCCTTCCCATCCTGGGCTCCCGCATGGCACTCCAAGCTGCAGTTCGAGTAGCTGTTAAAAATGAAGGAGCTGGAGGACTCCAGGGGGATTTCAGATGAAAGCAGAGACCCAGGACTG
This sequence comes from Scopus umbretta, assembly GCA_013400535.1. Taxonomy (NCBI): domain Eukaryota; kingdom Metazoa; phylum Chordata; class Aves; order Pelecaniformes; family Scopidae; genus Scopus; species Scopus umbretta. The sequence goes on from VZTL01029177.1 coordinate 30,930, forward strand.
GCTGCTTCTGCAGAGAGACCTTGGAAGGGCTCCAGGACGCCCCACACTCCGGCGTGGGACCTGTGGTCTGGGGGCATGGGGTGGTGTTGACGGGACATGGAGACTTGCACGGCCAAACAGGGCGAGACTGAGATGCAGAAGCAGCAGCTGTAGTTCCCGGGCTTGGCAAGGTTTGGGGCATTTAGCCTTCCCCCAGCTGGTGCTCAGTACCAGCTGGTATTGTCCTCCTGGCACCTCCTGGAGATGCTGAAGCATAAATGCACCACTGGGGAGCAAACCCCAGATCTGCCAGGGAAAAAAAAAAACCCAAAAAACAATACCCCTGGCAATGAATAAATACAGCGTAGCTCGTTCACCAGTTTCTATCTGATATATAAAAACCACCTTAGTCTAATCACTTTAGCATCCAGACTAAAACACAGCACTCCAGTATCTGCTGGTGCACTCAGGGACTAAATAAGCTTTGAATTAAGCAAATGGAACATTAAAAATGTATTTCTGAATGCAAGAGTGAGCAGATAGATAGCACAGAGCCGGGTATAATGGGCTGTTTGTGCAATTGTGCTTGGGGCTATCATTAACCCCAGTTTTTTCCCCAGGGAAGGAGGACAGACACAGGAGCTGGGGCCATATTTAGGTACATCAGGTATTTACACAGCTGCTCTAGGGGACTACAGCAGTGTCTTCTTTCCGCAAGGAGCAATTTCTGTTCCCCTTCCTTGACCAGCTACAGAAGCACTTACTATTTTCTCCAGCTTTGGTATCAAGCCACATGTCTGGGATTGTGAGCACAGCTAGAGTTTACCCACCCCCCCCCAGCATCTTCAAGGCTCCTGCTCTGTCCCTAGCTCATTTCATTCCTATGTATGCAATCATTCCCCAGAAGTTGCCCCAGAAGTTGCAGTAAATGCTTCTGGAGATGACTATGCATGTATAGTATGAGCAGGTAAAAGGCTGCTCTACTTACTGGGGCTTGTCCTGATCAGCTCTGACTTTAATCCATCCAGACAATTCAGATCTCAGCCTCTGCTCTTGTTCAGGATGATGGCACAGGGTTTTTCAGCCAGCTACAAGGAACATCTCCCTGGTGCAAAGGTCTGCCACCAGGGAATAAGAAAAGCCAGCTCATCATCACTTGTAAACTTGCTGCCCCAGGGCCTGATTTCCAGAGGGAAAAGAAATTTAGAAGGCCATAAACTTCAAACAGACTAAAAACTACTGCTGGGGGGCTCTCCGATTTATCTCCGAGAGCTCCATAAGGCTACAGCTGAAAATTGAAGCCAGAAGGAAGCGCGGTGGTCAGGTCAAACTCCCAACAAGTGCAGCTTCTGCATCCAGGGTCCTCACATAGCTCCTACACATCTTCTACCGGTAAACCACTGGGCAAATAATCCAGGCAGGACAGTTACAGACTTGTTTTTATTAAAAGACATCTTCAGAAAAGATATTTTAGTACAAAAAAAAAGTTTAAAATACACAAACTACAGTTGCTTTTTTTCCCCCCAGCATCAACATTTATAAATTACACCACATTGTTATCAACACTGCATTTAAATACAGAAACAAATTAAAACAGGAAATTCATCGACAAGATCCAACAACCTACAAATGACTATTTACAGTATTTAGCAGCTAGGAGCTCTAGCACAGTAGTCAATATGACTTCAATAGGGCAGGATGCTTGGGAAGCCCCAAGACGGCAGTTTTCGGGGACCTGTTTTGCCCACCTCTCCCCAGACACCCACCCCAACGGCAGAGGCGATGCTGTACGTCAAGGTAGCGCAGCTCTTGCAGAGAAACCCTGCTGGCCCCTGGCCCTTCAGAGCAAGTTTTGGGGCATGCATGTGGGACGGTGCTACTCACTCTGCAAAGTACGGGGAGTCTGCTGGGAGAAGGCAGCCCTCCAGACGTCGGGGATTTACAGCTGACAGCGGGGCTGGTCCTTGCCCAGGGACAGCCACTGCTCTGTACCTGTGCTGTCCCAGCACTCATCCTGACCACCCCCAGCAGCGCTGGTAGGCTCCATGCGGAGCTTAAAGACTCAGCCTTCCAAAATCTGGCCCTTGTGCAACCAGCTGCAGGATCCCACCCGTCATCTCCTGGAGCTGCAAGCTGTTTCCCCAGCTCCCGGCAAATTCCAGCACAGCCAGAAATACAGGGCTTTGAAGCCGTGGGGGCCAGGGAAGCCAAGCGAACCTGAGGTCCCCTTCTGCACAGGGTCCTTCAGCCTTCCCACCAAAGGCCCTGTTCTCAGCAGGCTGAAGTCACCAGAGGAGGGCCTGCGCAGATGGAGCTGCCTGAGGCTCACTGCCCCACAGCACCAGCGGGAGAAAGGAGGCTCTGGGAGCTTTCATAGGAAGATACATAGGACATCATTTGGGAACAGTAGTGAGAGACAGGACACAGTGAGGCTCCACACCCAACGCTTGGGTCCAGGGTAGCAAAACGCTTCACATGCTCCCCTTCCCACCCAGCCCCAGCTCACCAAAACCAGCACAGAAGTGTTCAGACAGGACAAAGCACCAGACAACTTGGACTTGCCGCAGCAGCGCGTGGCAGGTTGGAAGACCCTTGTGCATGCTCTGGAGGTGGATCTCCCTGTTGGTGGCTCCTCTTCTGGTTTGGGAGCTCCCATCCAGGGGTTGCAGCAACACAGAGCTGTTTTACTTACAGCGAGGAGCTGTGTCATGCCACTAAAGGGCTGCTAACCAAGAGAAACGCTCCTGGGGGGACTTCCTAGGGAAGGTGAATTTGTTTTCTGTAAACACCAAGTGATGGAGCTCAGGTCTGTGCTCCGCAGAGGTTGAGTCTCAAGTGGCAGCTTTAGGGCTCTGCTTCCAGTGCTGCAGGTTGGATTTTCATAGTGGTTGACTTCAGCGGGTAATACCTGCCTTTCCAAGTCTTCCAGAAGATGCCCTGCTTGCGCTCGTGCCTCTGGCGGGGGATGGAGCGGAAGTACTTCCCGTTGAGGTTGGCATGGCCACAGGTGCTGAACCACCAGCCACCTACCAAGGCAAGACAGAGGCAGGTTTAACCCGCAGCACTTCCAGACAGGAAACAAACCCAGGTTCAAGACAGCTGGTGCTCCCATGTTCCCCACTTTTCCAGGGCTTCAGGACCTTAACAAGACCACCTCATACACACCGGCGGAGTCCCATGCTCTGGGAAACCTTTGCACAGATCCTGTATGACTTCAGGATGTGTCTGCAAATCCCTGCTGCTCTTTCTTGCTTGAAAACCCCCCTCAAAACCTTCAGCAGCCCCATCTCTGGCCTGGGGACTGACCTCTGCTTCGCTTGAGAGGTTTCCAAGTAAGGTGGCAGCCAGCAAAGCTGTTACAAAGACAGAGGCTTGGGCCAAGACCTGACCCATGAACCCCTCCTGGCTTCATCTTCCCTGCCAGTCCCCTGCATGGCTCCTCCCAAGGATACAGCTGTCCCAGGGAAGCAGGGGACAAGCCGGTCTCAACACCGAAGGGCTCTAGTCCCAGTGCACACCACTGGGAAGGAAGAGCTCATACTGACCTGAGAGGTGTTTGGCACAGTTTGTGTCAGCTTTGAGGTCGTGGTCGCGATCCCGAGTGGAGAAGGGCAGCTGCCTGAAGTCCCCAATGGCGTTTTCCAGCTCTCCCGACAGAGGTCCCAGCAGATTGAGTGTGTAGGCTGTGCTCTCACCACCAAGGCTGAAGACAAACTGGACCACCTGGGAATTTCCCTCCCAGTCTTCCAGTTCAATCAGGAGATCGTATCTTCCCTCTTGGACAAGGTGATGTATCTTCTCCAGGCCCAGCCAGAAGTCACCTGAAACAAGACACATTGCATTGACTGCAGGGACACAAACATGCTGTGCAAAGCAGACATGTGAACAGGCTCCAGAGACAAACGGGACACTGCAGCTTTTGAAAAATCTGTCTGGCACCTGCAGGACAAGTCAGGAAGACCAAGGACTCTCGCTCTGCAAGCAGTGTACCCCCGCCTCAGCCCAATGCTGTGCTCCAGCACAGAGAGATCTCCAGGGGCCCGCAAGGAGGAATAACTTGTGCTAAGATATCACTTATCCCATGATAAGAAGATAGACACTGTCATCCACCTACCGTGAAGGTCTCCAAAGCCATTCTTGTAGGCATCCCAAAGCTGGTCAAAGTCCACAGAGCCATCTGTGCGCCTCTGGATCACTGTCCAGCCACCTTCTGCAGGCAGGGAAAACACGGTCATTTGGGGTTACCATTTGCAAGACCACCATGCAAAGTACTGCAGGACATCTTCACTGCTTTACCTGTGGTCATGTCGCAGTAGACTTTGAAGGGCGGAGACCCTGCAGGCTGCACTTGGAAAACACCACTGCTTTGCTGCCCAGCCAGGAAGAGCTGGTGGCAATCCTCCGGGAGCTCTGCGGGGAAAGGAAAGGAAATAGCCACTGATTAGATGGCACCGAGATCCACTTCCTCAGCAGGTTGCTCCTACCGTGGCCCTGGTACTTGCAGCCCTGGCCAGGAGGCCAGCCAGCTGTGCACAGCAGTGGCCGCGGCTCTGGACGTGTGCTGGAGACCAGGGCCCCCACCTTCAGCATCTTTAAACACCGTGACCCCATATCTTCCCATTTATCCAAACACAGCTCCTTGGGCTTCTGTCCAAGGCAGAAGCCAGGCATCGGGCCAGGCTGGAGTGACTTAGGCTGGAGAGCACGGCTCCCAGGCGAGGAGAGACCCAAGGAGCTTCCCAGCTCCCTCCGCACCTGTGGCAGGCAGGAGCAGCCCGTTTGGAGTGGGCTAACACCGGGGCAAGCATCCCCATCCCACCCCAAGGCTGAAGCAGTCCGAAAGGGCCTCGGAGGCAGAAAGAAACCCCCAAGTCCTGATGTCAGGAAGGTGCTTAAGCATCCAGCACATGACCTCTTGCTCCCAGCAACTGTGGTGACCCCCAGCCAGACGTCCCGCTGGGCAGCCTGCCACCAGCGGGCACGGGGCCAGGCTGGGCTGACCCTTTTGCCCAAGACACACCGACCGGGGCAGGGAAGGGGTGGGTGGGCCACAGGGAGCCCCAGCTCATTGCACGAGCCGATTGCCTGGGGTGAGGCCACCCCCCAGCGTGCCCCCCTCCATCCCCACACCAGCTGGGATCCCACCTCTCCTTCCACCCCTGCGGGGACTTTGCCCGGCGCTGCCAGCAAAGCACCGTTTCAACAGCACCGATAAAAGTCCACCCAGGAGCCACCACCCGCCGCACTTGGGGAGAGGCAGGGGGTAAAAACCTGTTACAAAACCCGAGTCGAAAGGCCGCGGGAGGATGTGCGGAGCGCCGTCAAGGGGCTCTTTGTCAGCTGGGACAGGTGCCCCCGTCGCCCCCGGACAAAGGGGGTCTGTTCTCCCCGCACGAGGGTGGAACGGATTCCGGTGGCTCACAGCTGCTGCCAGCATGACCCCAAGACAGACGGGTGAAGAAACCTAAAGATGAGCCCGGGGCTGTGCTGGCTGCCCCCGCAGCCCCCCTCTGGGGTCCCCCTTCGCAGTAGCTGCCCCCAGGGCCAGGGCTGGCACCGAGCGCGCAGAGGGGCCTCCCCCACAGCCACAGGGCCTCGCGCGGGGCAGAAGGGGGGAAACGGGGCCTTTGAGCTGCCGAGGGCAAGAGCAGCCCCTGTGGGGCATCGGGGAGCCCTGATGCTACAGCAGGCGAAGAAGGGAGCCACAACCGGAGGAGAGGTCCGGGGNGGGGCAGCCCCTCTCCCACCGCCTGCAGGACAGCCCCGCAGCCAGCCGGGCTCGCCTCGCACCCCCGGGGCCGGTGCCACCCAGCCCATCGGCGCACCCACGGGACAAGCGTGCGGCCCCAAGCCCTCCCCCGAGCCCGCGCACACGGGGATCGAGGGCGAGCGTTTTGCACGAAGGACCAAAAGCACGCAAAGCCACCCAGCACCGCGGGGCGGCCGAGCGCGTCCCCAGCGTCCCCGCTTTAAGGGAACGCAGCCGGGGAAGCCAAACAAGGCTCAGGGGAAGGGAAACCCACGACCAGACCCCACAGCCCCAGCGACCCTGGCGGACAGGCAGGGCAGGGAGGTGCCGGAGGCGGCAGGGCTCGCCCGGCCTCGCGGAGCTCCTCGCCCACCGAGGCTCCCAGCATCAGCGGGGCAGTGCCCGGGCAGGTGCTCAGCGACCTCAGCGTGCAGCAGTCAACCCCATCCCTGTGGTTCTGGGGGGGGTTTGGTTGGTTGGTTTGGGTTGCTTGTTTTTTCCCTGGGCCCTGGCCACACTCACTGCACTCCGATCTCTCCCGTTTTCCTGGTGCAACAGGGACTTTCAAGCAGCTGAATGAGATGCAGCTGCTTGAACAGCCTCAGCTCAATCTTTTTGTTTAAGGAACACACTCGTTAGTTCCAGTTCGTGTTGCACATCCGTATGGCACCAGCAGAACAACAAGACCTCCTGGCTGCTCTGGATGTTTTTCTTTCCCTCCCCCTTTCTTTAGCCAAACAAGACAGAAGAATCAACAAGGCTGGCTGGAGCTGCCCCAGGCATGGCACAGTATTTACCCAACAGGATCTCCAGGCACGACAGGAGGTCACCAACCTGGGATAAACACCCTTTCTCGCAGATGGCAGGGCATGCCTGGAGCTGTTCGCATCGCCTCCCCCTCACCCTTCCCAACCCAATTATTTTGGAGTCCCAGCGCCACAGGGAGAGAGGGAGCAAGGGCTCTACCTTTCCCCTACTCGGCTGGCTGCCAGAGAGCTCACGCTCTGCCTAAAGACGTGATCCTCTTTCTGCAAGCGATTAAACCTTTCACTCTCCAGGCTGCTTCAAGCCCTCAACTTTCACATGCTTGGCCCTGTGCCATCTCTGGCCTGAAAAAAAACCTCATGTTCACTGGATGCAAATAAAAGGGTCTTTCTGAAAGGGCTGCTGGAGGAGTTCATCGCTGTTCCCCGGGGCCGTGCCGGCACTGCGGCTCTGTCTGACAATAGGCAAGGAGCTGTCGGCACAAGACTTCGACGCTTGCCTGCTCTAAAAGCGGCCACGAGCCTCCCCAGGCAGAGGGCACGAGGCTAGCCCACCAGACACCGTGTGCTTTAAGATTTGCCAGAAAACTCACTCGACTTGCTAATGAGAGGAAGCCAGTTTGTTTTCTGTCAGCGGTATCAACATCGGGGATTAGGCAAGGGAAGGGGGAGCTCACAGCTCAGCTGGGTGGGAGGGAGCTGGGGTGCCCAGGGTCTCCCCATCAGGGACGGGGCCGCACAGGAAGGTGCTGAGCTCTCACACCCCCACCTCGCAGCATCCCCGGGGGCTGCGGGCCCTCACTGCCCCCCCCACGCTTCACAAGGGTTGCTGCACCCAGCAGCCAGCGCAGAGCCGACAGCACAGCCTACACCTGCCACCAGTAAGTACCAAAGACCCAAACCCACCTGCCTGCACCCCGCTTCCAGCATAACCTGAAAGTGGAGCAGGGTGGCTGGACCAGTTGACCTTTAAAGGTCCCTTCCAACTCAAACAATTCCAGGATTTGCTACTGAGGGCAAGTAGCAGAGCAGGGCTGGGAAAAAGTGTGGGGGGGGAGAGGTTTTGAGACAGTTTTCTACCTTGCTAGTGCTGCTCTGACCGAGGGAGGCCTCGCGTAGCCCCACTGCGGGCTGGCCAGCCCCCCCAAGCCGAGCACAGGAAGAGTTTGGAGCCCCATGTCCCATCACTCTCCTTGTCCACATCGATTCTGCAGCTCTTTGTTCTGCCCACCCAGCTTTCAGGCACACCGGTGACAGCTCCAGGCTCCACATACAAATTATCATGCGTTTTCCCATAGCTATCCCAGCGTTAAGCCCTGGGCAGGATTTCCCCGTGCATCCTCACCCTGCCTGGTTTCTGTTTGGCTCATGCTGGACATCCTCGGACAGCTGCACAGACGGAGCCAGCACCGTGATTTAGCCGACATAACAGGAGAGCAGCTGCTCCCGCCCAGCAAACCCCACAGGGACACCGGCTCCTGTCCGGGAGGGGGGCTGCAGGACACAGCGCAGCTGGGGACACCCACTCTGCTGCCCTTCGCTCTGCGGGAGCTCCTCCAGCCCCCTTGCTGGCAGAGAGGATGCTCCAGGCAGAGCCAGGAGCTCCGGATGCAGCATCCACGCACCTGCTCCGGTACCCATTTCCCAGGGCTGCGAGTGTCTGGTGCCTTTTCACTGCCCAGGTGTTTGCTGCAGCTCAGCGCCTTCCGCTAAGGGCAGTGTGAGCTGAGGCACTTGTCTTTCATGCACAAGCCTCAAATATGAGCCAAGGGAGAAAAACTTACAGGGACCTAGCTCTCCTCTCATGGTCCAGGGCTCCCTAACTCCCCCCTCCACCAGCAGACAGACTGAGAAGCAGGCCCTGCCTGGTAAAGTGAGGGCAGGTGAACAAGAGTTAACCCCCAGGAGCAGAGATCCTCCTTTCCTGCCTGCGTTCAACCCCCCACCTGCCAATCCGCTTTGACAAATACCTGCTAGCAGCATTTCTCTGCTCCCCACTGCATTCTTAATATCAGGCAGAAAAATTCCTCTTAAATCCTTAAATTCCTGCTGGACTAATACTAATTCAGGCGGCTAGGATCCTGCCCATGCTCCAGATCCCCCCAGTCTGGCCAAACTCCCAAGGTCTGGTTTTGCAAGAAAATCTCACATCCTGACTCAGGACAACTGAGCCTTTTGTTTCCAAACGGTTGCAACTGCTGCAGGTTTGCTCTGGCGCGGAGGAGCAGGGCAGCGCAGGCAGATACTCACTCTGCGTCAGCACGGGCTCCCCGCTAGCATTCTGGCTCTGGTTGGTGAGGCTGAGGCTCTTCTTCAGGTTTATCTTCCACTTTGGAGACTGTGTTTTGTTGTCCTTCAGGTGTAAGGGGATCAGTAGATTGACCTAAAAAAAAGGCACAAGTCAGAAGGATTTTATCTCAGCTCATTTTCAATGCTGCTACTCAGGGGAGCTGATCGGCCAAGGCGCCAGCTGCTCCCCTGGGCCGAGAGCCAGGACTGAACTTGCCTAGACACCTCGAGGAACCGGAGATACGCGAGGCTGGCAAAGCCAGAAACGATTGCAGCTTTTCACACCCATGCTAACAAGTTTATTCCACAGAAGAACTCAAAGGAAGAGCCCAGAAAGGCCCTGCTCCCACACACCAATTCCTCCTATTGCTCTGTGCAAACACTCAGGAAGCTCACGGTTTGCTACCCTCGTGCCGACGCCGCGGCACAAGGACGGGGGCCGTGGCCTTTGTAGGGTCCCCAAAGCCAGGGAGCAGCAGCACAGCCACTTCTCCGGTCAGCGTGCTGTGCCAGCTCAGCTGCCGGAGCGGCTCGTGCCAGGGTCCCCACAGCGAGCGGGACCAGGCTACAGTCCCCCAGCTGCAGAGCAGGACGGGAGCTCACCTTGCTCTGCAGGCTTTTAATCTGCAGATTCTGCTTGTCCAGCTTGTACTGCTGCTGCTTGATCTTCTGCAAGAGCTCCTCGATTCGCAAGTTCTGCGCGTCCATCAGGGACTGTGGGGGGAAGAGCGAGCCAGGTGAAGCCCGCAGCTCTAGGAAGGTCTGGCTGTGCCGCACGCCCCGCACGGAGCCCGGTGGGTCCGTCCCTCCAGCGGGGCTGCTCCCCACGGGCGCTCCCGGTGCCCCCAGACCCGGCTGCTCCCCACACCCCCAGACCCGGCTGCCCCCCACGGGCACTCCCAGTGCCCCCAGACCCGGCTGCCCCCCACGGGCACTCCCGCCGCCCCCAGACCCGGCTGCCCCCCACACCCCCAGACCCAGCTGCC
>VZTL01029177.1:41835-59869 GCA_013400535.1 Scopus umbretta
ATTCCCCATTCCCATCCCATCCCATCCCACCCCTGCTGACTGCCCTGCCCCTCACCCTGCCCTGGGGAGCCCCATCCCCTCCAGGCCCTACCGCTTGGTCCCTCCTGGTGAGACCCCAGCCACGGGCGCTGCTCCGACGTGCGCCTGCACCCGTGTCCTCTCCCCAGGCCACAGGCCATGCCCCGCTGGGCGCTGCTGGCCTTGGGGTGGGTGTATGCCCCAGGCGCGGGGCTCCCAGGCCACATGCCCCAACGGGTGCTGGGGGCCCCGGAGTGGGTGCCTGCTGTGGGTGCAGGGCTCTGCTGGGTGGCTCCAGCCCTGGCACAGGTGCACGCTGCAGGCGCGGGGCTCCCGGGTGCTGCCCTGCAGGGTGCTGCCAGCCCTGGGGAGGGTGCACGCTTGGGGTGAGCTCCTCTGCGCACCTGGGGGGAGCAGGACGTTCACTCCTCTAAACACTCCTGGTCCCTGAGAGTGCCAAGGATGTAATCCCCCCCTTCAGGCTTCAGTCATCCCCCTGTGAAAAATGTGCGTCTCATTTCATTTGCAAGTGTCTTGGACTCAGGTTACCAGCTCTTCCCTCTTGCCCTGCCTTTTTCCGCCAGCTTAAAGGGATTTTCAGTCTCCCCATGAAGGAATTCACACACCGTGATGGAGCCACTCTCGGTTCTTTTCAGATAAGAGCAGATGGAGCCCTTCTGCTCCCTCCTTGCCGGGCGTTTCCTCCTGCTGCCCCAGCGCTCAGACCCTCCTCTACAAAGCGCATCCTAGAGCAGTGAGCTCTGTTCCCATCCGCACCATCTTTAGGGGCTAAATTCCCGCTTCCCACCGCTTGCTGGGCCCTGCCCGCACCTCTGGCTGAGGGCGAGCCCCCGTGGGACCAGGGCTGCAGCGGGGGCTTGCGCCGAGCTCACGTCCACTCTGCCCCCCGGCAGCCCGCAGCAGTTCTGCCTCCACCCCGCTGCTGCCACCCCCAGCCCTGCGACCCTGGCACGGCCTGTCCCCAGGGGGGAAGCTTTTTCATCTTGTCCGAAAACACCTGGCAGCGGGGTTTACCCTTCCAGGAGTCCCCGTGTCAGCTGGGGTTGCAGGCAGGGTGGCGGCATGGGAGCTTCCCAAGGGCAGCGGCCATCAGGAGCAGCTTTCCCGCCCCACACAGCTCTCCCCTGAGGAAGTTTTGCCAGGACTCTGCATTTGCGATCTGCCACTCCATTTAACTGCAGTTTTGCAGCGCTGGTTTTGAAGCCCAGCCTCCCCCATGGCACTCGGCCTTGCCAGAGCGATGACGTGTGCACCCAGTACTTCCATCAGCCAAACTTATTTTCCTGTGCCCAAGTAGGCAACTAATATTGAGGGTTTCCTCTGCAGGAATAAACTCCCTGTTGTTGGGAGTGAAGCGTCTCTTTGGTGTAGGTGTGTTTGTGTACAAAGGTGCAGTAGGCTCCTGCAGGAATACATACCAGCCGCCAGTTCCTTGTTCTTCTGGCCCTGAGCCGTCTCCAAGCATTTCCCAGGCTGCTGCTCCTGGAAAGGGTGAGTGAGAGGCCTCAGGGCAAGCACCCAGCAGCAACAGCACAGGGAGGAGTCTCAGAGGTAGGAGCTGGGGAAGGAGGAATTTGGGAAATTTCAGCAGGCACAGAGTCCAGAGAGCCCCCAGCCCCCTCCACCAGTGGGTGCTTTCTCATTTATTTTATAGTCAGCAGGAATTTTTCAAATGAGGGAAAAGGAAAAGAAGGAAAAAAACCCACAGTAGGAAGCACTGCAGGGGAAAAAGAAACAACCAAAAAAGTAAATTGTGGTCGTTGTTTTTTCCAGACCTCTGAGGTCTGGGGGGGCCCTCTGCGCTCACCCTGCTGCGGTTGCTGGAGGGGAGCCGGGGCCACGTTTGGGGGGGTGGTGATGGGGAGGGGCCGCCCCCCGGCCGGGCGAGAGCATCAGGCTTCTCTGAGGGGCCTGGGGTCCCTGAGTGGCACCTTGGGGCGCGCCTGGCTGGCCTATGCCCCCTGCGCCCCAGGTCATGCCCCCCCAAGGGACAGATCTGCTGCTGCACCCAGCACCACCCCTGAGTGCTGGAGGGGCTCTGACAAAAATTCCCAGATGGGGTTGTCCCCCCAAAAAACATGAAAATTCTTCTTTTCGTCTTGGTCCTACTGGTTTTTGGCATCCCAGGAGAGAGAGGTGGCAGGAGCCGTGCCCACGGAGCCTGAGGTTGGAGCACCCAGCATCCCAAGAGCCCTCTGAACTGGGAAACACCAAAGCCCCAAGTCACTGGGACAAACCGGGAAGCACAATTTCATGTGTTGACTATTGCTCCGGGTTAATGACGTCAGGCAAAATGAATCTTGTGTGCAGCTCCACTCCCTGCCCTGCAGTTACCCAACACTGGAGCTTGTCCTGGGAAATGACGGGGTTATGCCAGCTGCCAAAGCAGACATGTTCCCACTGGTTATTTTCTGCATTTGCAGGGTTTGTGCTGAGGCAAGGGAGAGGTAATGTAAGAAGCCAAGGCCTGTTAAGAAGCCACGTGATTTATACACTTTCCTTTGGCTATATTTTCTCCAGCTTGCCCTGAGAAATATGAATTTTTAACGTACACAAATGAAAAGTCCCTTGAGGCCCTGAGCTACCCCAGGCTGTGACTGGCTACGGGTCAATCTGCAGAGCCAGATGCACTCAAGTTCAAATAGAGCTTAAAACGGGCTGGCCAGCAAGGCTTGATCTCTCAGGGCATTTCTCTGTGCCAAGAGGGAGCCCTGGTCCGCCCCGTGTGGAAAAGGGCTGCGACCAACACCCCCGTGGGGTTGCGGCTGCCCAGCTCAGTTCGTGGCTGGGGAAGGGCCGAGGCTTGCTCCCGGGGGGATGGTGGAGCTTTCACCCTGTGCAGCAGAGTGCACCCCCCGAGGGACCCCAGCAGGACCCTGCCCCAGCCCAGCAGACCCTGCGGCCTTTGGGACAGCGGAGCAGCCCACGAGCAGCAGGGCACGGTGGCCCCCAGGGCTGCCCCCTGAGTCCCTGCACGCTTCGTTGGGGTCCCCCCGGCTGGGCTTGTCCCGTGGCTGGGGTCATCCCCTGGTGAGGGAGTAGAGGACTCCGGAGGAAGGGTTTTTCTGTGCGTGTCTCTCTGCAGGAACAGGGGTCGCTCCCATCCCCAGCCCCATCCCTATCCTTATCCCAACCACCACACCCACTCCTACCGCCATCCCCATCCCCTCTTCCATGCAATCCCCCAGGCCCGCTGGGGAAGGCGGTACCCCCGGCATGCTCCGCAAGTAGCTCCTCCGAGCAGCCCCCGCACGCCGGGCGGCACGTCCCCAGCCCCAGCCCCGTCCTGCCGTCCCCTACACGTCTGGTGCCGGTGGGCGGGCTGCGATGGGTGTCTTTGTTCTCTGCCTTTCTCCATCCCACTCCTTCCCACGCTGACCCGGCGGGTCACTGTGCGAAAGTTCAGCTTGGTCTGAACTAGCACGAATTCCTGCAGCTGCTCAGCCCTGGGCTCACGCCACTGGAGGGATGGGAGAGATGCTGATTTACAGGAAGATAGCTTGCTCATAGCTTTGCTTCATTGTTGAAAATGGCAAACGTAAGGGAGATTCCAATGAGAGGGGAATGGGGCATATGTGAATTACATCGTCATTGCGTCAGGGATAAATTTAGGTTTTCCAGAGGAATGGTTATTCTGATTCAGCAGGGGTCAGGAGACATCCAACAGGGATTTCCTACCAGCCCCTGGCTGAGCGCAGCAGCACGTCTCACCCAGACAGGCACTGGCAGCATTCCCAGCCAGAGCGGGCACCCCATCTGCCTTGGTCTCCGCTCAAACCTGGCCCTGGCAGTGATTTATCTATCGCACACCCAGGGGGCCCAACCCTGCTAGCAAAGCAGTTCTGTGTGCTAAAAACCCCACACGCTGGGATCACTCACTCCCACTTTTCCCAAACACGAATTTTTCTGGACCAGAAGCGCCGTCGCTCCCTGCTCTGGAGAGGGGCTGCGTGGCTCCTGGCCTCGGTGCGTGGCAGCGTGGGACCAGCCCGACTCCTGCAGCCTGCTCGGCGGCCAGGTGAGTTGGTGACTGGTGACAGCAGGGCGGCACAGGCTGCCTGAGCACCAGCCTCATCCTTCCCCAGGGCCGGGGACACCCCCTCATCCCTGTCAGCGAGTTCACAAAAGCTTCTGCTCTTCGTGATGCTGCTTCTTGAGCAGAGACAAATTTCCAGGCAGGGCGAGTAAGAAACATGGAAAATTGGTTGCAGCTGTCCACCCCCAGCGAGGACCAGCTGCATCGGGAGCTCAGCCACGTTGCCCGGGCTCTGTTCCCATCCTCTCTCCTCCGGCTTTCCCTGCCGGTACAAGGCAGCCCTGAGTGATGGGAGAAGATGTCCGTACCTGGGCCGCAATGTCCCCTATGGGCTCTGGAGGATGGGGTGAGGGTTGCAGCCACCCTGGGGTTCCTCCCACCCAGGGAGGATCCCAGGCGCTGTTAGCCCAGAGCAGGGAAGCCCATTTTCACACTTGAAAAGCCGACATAAAAGGCCCGCGACACTCTCTGTCCAAGCAGCCTCCTTATTTTCCTGGCGGGGTTGGATGAAGGTTATGCAAGTCTCCGATACCCTTTATTCTTCCTGGCATCCTGGGGCTCCTCGGGGAATGCCGGGGTTACTGTGCAAAAGGTCACACATGCCAGAAGGCAGGAAACCGGGGGGCTTGTGTTCATGCGGGAGGCTTGGCAGCCAGAGAAATCCGACCCTTATTTTTACAGTCATCTCTCGATTTAAACAACATGTGTTTTGAATCAGGGGCTCTCGCTGCCTGGGCTCACAGCTCATCGGCGCAGGGAGCTCCGGGCTCCCGGGGGATGAGCCTGCCCCTTGGCATGCTTGGTTTGCTCCCAAGCCCGTGCAGGAAGGGCCAGACCACTGAGACCAGGGCTGGGCTCTGCTTTCCCGACACCGGTGGCTTCCCTTTTATTGGCAGTCTTTGGCTACTGACAGATGCAGTGGCTGCAGAAGAGCCTTTCATGGGCAGGGGGGTGACAGGGGATTTCTCCAGATGTTTTCTGAACATCCTTTCATTTCCTTCACTGTTTCTGGAAGAAGATGCCCAGAGCCTCTGGAAGGAGAGAGCTGCTGTGGGAGCCCACAGTGAGTGCATCTGCAGTCCCTTCATCGCTCCTGGCTCAGCTGGATCTTCTGACGCAGCACAAACGGCGTTTTTGGCTGCGCTGTGTGATAAACCTCAAGGACACTTCTGCTGCCCGGGAAGGTTTTTAGCTACCCCAGGATGTGCAGGACGAGCGGCTGCGCTGGTCCTCAGGGGCTTGCACGCCTGTCCGACACCCTGCTGGGCGAGTGCTGGGCAAGTGCTGCCGGGTCTCCCGAGCTCTCCTGCACGCTGCATTCACCTCTCTCCTGCGGGAGGTTGTTTCCTACCGTCCCCGTCTCCCCTGGCACTGGGCAGGTCCCCGTCCCATCAGGACACTCCCTGCCTGTCCCTGCATCCCCACCGGGCCACGGCGGCTCTTCCCCCCAGGAAAGGACCTGCTGGCTCCCAACACCCATAGGAGAGGACTGGAGCTTTCGACGGGGGGATGCTGGGAAAGACGCTCCTCGCCCAGCCAACGCAGGGGAAAAGCACACAGGCCTTCCTGCTCGGGTCACGACTGAGGCGACGTGACGCTCAGGCTCCCTGTCCAGCTCCGGTGGCCAAAGCACAGAGGCACGGCCATGCCTCAAGGGACCAGGTTTTGTTTCTCAGCCTGCCCGGTGTACTCCAAACGGTGTCCTCAGCTACGTAACAAGGTGTCCGGGAATGCCGGCCTCAGGATGCAGCTGGGAAGTCACGGTATTTCCTGCTGCTGCAGCAGGTTACGTCGAGAAGGTGAGGGGAAGGGATGGCACAGGCTCTGCCGGGGTGGGAGGCTGAAAAGAAGTGACGCAAACAAGGTTTTCTCTGTCGTGAACATTTTCCAATAGGGTATATAAATATATCTTAATCTTTAGCTAAGATTTTTCTGGATTTTTCCAGATCTTCACACCCCACCCCACAGGACATGCAGGCACTAGGTGAGGAAAAAACCCCACTGCTTTCTGGTTACTGCAGTGAAAACCTGAAAAGCAATGGATGAAAATGCCCCAAAGCACCAAAAGCTCCAGCAGCCCTTTTCCTCGCTGGTGAAACGGCAGCGGTGGCTGGGAGCCCGGCAGGCTGCAGGGGGGGGCCCAGATCCCCAGGGGAGCCAGGGGCCTGGGAGGTAGGAGCTGGCCCCATTTCTAGCCCTGGAACTTTCCTCTCCGGTGACAGTGACCTCAGCTGCTTCTCGATTTCCTTAGCTGTATAACGAGCGCTTCACTGCCTGCGGGGCAGATCCGAGCTCTCCCCAGCACACAGCAGGCTGCGGGGCTTGGTTTCCCAGTGGGAGCTGCCCAGCACCAGCACCCGCAGGTTCCGCGCCTGGGGCATCCCGCAGGTTCCACACCTGGGGCATCCCGCAGGTTCCGCGCCTGGGGCATCCCGCAGGTTCCGCGCCTGGAGCATCCCGCACCCCGCTTTGCCTTATGCCCTCTTGCACGGCCCAGCGAAGGAGCACGCGGGCATGAAGTGGTTCTGCTCGGGCAGGGCTGGGACAGAGCAACCTCTGTTTAGTTTGAATTTCTTAGAAAAACAAATGTTGTGGAGTTTTTACCTGGTGTAGACAGATGTTTCAATTCGCTGGACTTTGCTCGGCAGACGGTAACAAAGCTGGAGCGGGTCCAAGTCTGCGTCTGAGCTTTGAGCCCAGATGCCCGCGTCGCACCACCTCGCCCACCCAGCACTGCGCGTGTGCCCTTGGGGTAGCCTGGGGTTGGCATCTGGCGAGTCCCCCACTGCGAGAGCAACCAGATACCCAAAGAAAAAAATCCCAATGCCAAGAACCATCCTACGCAGCTCAGGGGTGCCTGGAAATGGCTTCCCCATTGCAAAGTGCAGAGAAAAGGTAAATTTTGAGCATGGTGCAAGAAAATCCCCCCACCCCAAAAAAAGGAATCCAAACTGGGACGTTTCACATCAAACAAAGTGGCTGAGGATCCGTGATCATCACGGCTGGCAGTGACCCCCCGAGACCAGGGAGCACTGCAAGTCCTCCATTTCAGCTGCAAACTAGGGTTTATGCTGGCCAGTGTCACTTTAAAATTGCGGCTTTGGAGTTCCCTTCTGCTACCTGGCCACTTCCAAAATCACCCGAATCGATACCCTTGGCCAGGCAACATCTTCCTTTGGGAGAAACCCTCTGGGGAGGGCAAGGTCAGGGTGCAGAGAGGAGCGGGGGGGGGGGGTCCCCAGCCCTGCACCCCTGGGCAAGGACAGAGCTGGGGGATGGCACAGGGCGAGTCGCCGGCCTCTGGGTGGCTTCCCATGTGTTACATATTTGGGAGGATTTCTGTTTAATGCTGCAGGAATGAATGGCAGGCAGCACGGATGCTCAGGGCAAGGAAAACCTCATTGGTGAACCTTGCTGTGGAGCTCTGCCCTCATCAGGATTTTCTCTAGACCAAGGAGAGACCACTGGCAGTTTCTGGTGCATGTTCCTTCTCTTGGTGCATGGCTCCCCAAGGACACCCTGTCACCAGCCTCGCCTGGGACTCTGCAGGAAATCTAAGCATCATCAGGAACGTGGTCTTGCAGCAGGACGAGATGCCTTCCTGGGACTCGGGGATGCCTCAGGCACCGCTGTGCTAAGGGAGGGGGTTCGCCCTTTCATGGGGGCAGCTTGTGGGTTGTGCCAGGCAGCTGCGGCACCACCGACGCGAGGCTCAGCCCTCCCGCTGGTTTCTTCCACCTCTGTTAGCGGCCCGGGAAGTCCCCAGCCACATCTGGGTGCAGCGTGTGGGTGTTTGCAGCCGCTGGTGACACACGAGCACCTTCACAAGGCCAGGAGCTGCTGGCACTGACTTGCTGCTTTCCAGACAACGCTGAGTCTCACTGAGATGCTCACCGCTACTCCCCACACTTTATGGGGGAGACCATCACCGTAGCCTCAGGGCTTTGGTGAAACCGGGCCGTGCAGCCGGGGGGCCGTGCCGCCCCCTCCCAGGGAGCCCGGGTGCTGCTCATTCACACAACCCCTAAGTGACCGCATCCTGTAAATGTTTGCAGCCCCCTGCTTGGAGCTCGTTGGGATGATTTGGGAGGACATCAGTGGGAAAACCAGGTGGGAAGGGCCCTGTCCTCCAGCTCCTGCCCTGGGATGGTTTCTTCATCTCTCCCAAATCCCTCCAAAACCCTGAGCTGGTGCAAGGGATAGAGCTGTGCCTGGCTCTGCAGCTCCTTTACCCTTGGACTTCAGTAAGTGGTGCAAAAATAGCTGTCAAAAAGGGGAGAGGTGACCTTTGCCATTTGAATAACTGTTTGCTTTGTCAGTGCAAGCACAGTGCGTTTGGGGATTTTTGTGGAAGGTTCCAGGGGCTCTGAGCCAGGACCGGACAATTTTCCCTCTCTCTGGCGGCAGCTGTGAACCACACCGGGAATGTGGCCTTCTAATCCCTGCGCAGGGAGGTGTTAGGGAGAGGAGATGCCTTCCAGGGAGTGCTAGCGGAGACTCTTGGCTTCCCCAGCATGTCTGCATGCCAGAAATTCTCCCCTGTTTGATTATTTGACCGTGCGATGGGAAGGGGGAGGCTGCAGGGATGGGATGGGATGAGACGGGAAGGGATGGGATAGGAAGGGGTATGCTGCAGGGATGGGATGGGAAGGGGGAGGTTGCAGGGATGGAATGGGATGGGGTGGAGTATGCTGCAGGGATGGGATGGAATGAGGGAGGCTGCAGAGTGGGATGGGAAGGGGAGGCTGCAGGGATGGGATGGGACAGGACAGGATGGGGTGGAATGGGAAGAGGGAGGCTGCAGGCATAGGATGGGAAAGGGGAGGCTGCAAGGGTGGGAATGGACTCAGGAATGCCACAAGCTGTTTGGGATTTAACAGCAAATCCTCACTTCATGCTGGTCTTTTGAACGCACAAAAGCAAAAGCTGAAATATTGGCCCCCTGCCTTCAGGAGCTCGAGGAAGGTGCTCAACCTCCTCTGCCACAGGGTGGACAAACGGGGCTCCCGGGGAGCTGAGAGCCCAGCGGGGGGCCTGGAGAGCGGGGAACGAGGCGGGCGGCTGAGACGGGACCCCCCGGCCGTGGTGGGGACGCTGAGCCCCTGCGAAGCGTTGCTGCCTGCGGCTGAGTGCTGCCAGACGCCAACAGGTCCAAACCCGGGAAGGGCCGGAGCGCTGCCCGCGGGTAACCGAGCCTGCACCTGCCGCCACGACCTTTCTGCCTGGCTTGGCAAACCCAGCCCAGAGAATGAAATTAGAAGCAATTAAAAATTAAGCTTGGCTCAGGCTCAGATTAAACTTTCTACCAATTTTAGCTGCTTGTTGCTTTGGAGACGACATGCACTGGAGTTCAACCGGTGATGCAACACGGAGAGGGGGTTTCTGCTGGTGCAGGGTTCTTTGGGCCAGGAACAGACATGAGGGTGGCTGGTGGCCAGCGCAGGATGAGCCCGGGTTGGAACCAAAGTACAAGCTTAGGGCAGAAAGCAATGGACAGGTCCCGAAGTACTTAGCATCTCATTTGAAAATTGGCAGCTTTGTTTTCTGCTTCTCGATTAATTCTTGCACAATTAATTCTTTTCCACTTCCAGAGGAAAAAAGGAGCTTTGGGGGCCAAGAAGAGAAACAAGACACAGCTTAAATCTTCCAGCAAAGACGCCCAAGGCCCACCAGCTACGGAGGGGTGTCTGGCGTCCCTGCAGCGCCGCTGTGACGCAACGCAGGGGCAGGCTGGGGGCCGGTGCGGCGGGACGGGTTCGCTGGCCAGGGTGTCACCCCGCCAGCACCCAAATTGCTCCCGCAGCCTCTTCGGCCCACCGCGGGTGCTGGCTCATCGGCAGCACAGCTCACACAGAGCAAACAGCCCCGAGGTTGGGAGCAAGGACCGCAGCGGGCAGCGATGCTGAGCCACCGCACCACCCGCCCCGCGCCTGCCCCAGGAGGGCAACCCGGTGGCCACCACGGGGCCCCTCGGCAGCACCCACGGGTGCCGGACGGCAGCAGCCCCGCAGTGAGCCTGTCACAGCCTTTGCCATGCTGCAGGAAAGAAGGAAAGCTCCCCGCTAAAGGCATTTCCCAGCTGAGGGGTGTTTGCACCCCAGGACGGGACCGGGCAATGCCGCAGGGGCTCTGCCACCGTCCTGCAAACTGGCCCTGACTGATCTCAGGGCAGCCCAGTCCCCTCTGGCAGACACAGAGAGACCCTGTCCTGGTGCCGCGCCATGGCCCTGACCCCAGCCAGGCCGGTGTCCGAGACGGTGAGCCACCAGGCCATCTGGCACCCCAGGGATACCACAGCCGAAAAGAAATTAAGCCCCCAGCTGCACATCCTAGCAGGGGTTGGGTGCAGAAAAGTGGGAAATTTCAGGCTTTGCAAGGCCCACAAAGGTTATTTCACATGGAAGGGGCTTGGAGAAGGCAAGATGCCACAGTGACGGGCAGTCATCTAAAAGCCGGCGACAGCTGGCAGGCTGGGGGCAGACAGCCTGGCTGGGACACAGCCCTTTGGGTGCCTGCGGCGGAGAAGGGTGCAAGCAGCCGTCGTGCTCGGCAGGTGTCTGAGCCATGAGTCCCCGGGCCAAATGTCTATGTGGGGCTGAGCCAAGCGGTGTCCTTGCCTGCGGTGCCTGCACCGACCAGGTTGCCCTGACGTGCAGCGAGTGCCTCAGGTCTCAGACACGGCTCCAGCGCTCCAGACGGCTGCTGGGGAGGTGAATGTCACCATTCATTTACATTGCCCTGACAATATCCCCCATAACTGACCAAATGAATCACGCTCCCTAATTAACACAGTTATTATTAACCACGTCAGGACAGGTTTGCAAAAGGCAACTTCAGAGTCCCTGTGCCTGACGGCAGGGCGGCGAGTAGGACGGTGGGACCATCCCACACAACCGGGATGTCCGCTGTGTGACTCGGGGGAGTCCTGACCACATCTGGACCATGGGAGCAGGGACATTCCTGGGCACTGGGTGGGTTGGAGAGGCTGAACAGGCACCGGTGCTGGCACGGGAGACTCGCACAGGGATGAGCGGCACCACGTCGTCCCCAGTCTTCCCCCATGAGCCAAGCAGCCACCGTTGGCTCATACCCAGGTGAATCCCAAGGGAATTGGGACCTTCATTATTCAGGCCAACACTCCTGGTGATCCCAACGTCTGGATGTTCAGGGGGAGGAAGGCGAGAGGGTCCTGCCGTGCAGAGGAAAGCGCGCCAGCCGTCCTGCAGCGCTGCTCCTTCCCCAGCCCCCAGATCGCTCCAGCTCCTGCCAGTGGCTCCGTGGCCTCTTTGCCGTATGTAGGGCATCCCTGGGACACCCACAGCAGCTTGTGCGTCGCCAGAGCTCCTGCCGATCCTGCTCCCCATTGAGCGCTTGGAGAGGCGCCTAATTCATCCTTTCAGAGTGGAGATAAGATGGATTAAGGCCTGTTAAATGCTTGCCAGAAGAATGGCCATTAGGCCCTGGAGAGCTTAATCTGCACCAGACTAAAAGCAGACAGGCTGCACCGCAGCTAGTCCTGTCTGCCAGGGGATAAACACCCAGTACAGGATTTCAGGGAAACCTTTGGAGGCTACAAAATGCATCCATCCCAAAGTGTACGTGCTGTCCGGAGCACCCAAGGCTGGATGCTGAACCCCACACTCCCCCTGGCACCCCGGGATGACGTAGCCAAGAGTGATGCAAAGGACTGTATTGGCCACTGGAGTTTCAGACCCCCCCGTGCCTTGATTCTCCCTTTCCATGAGCTCGTCTCCGAGGCTCCTCCAACCCGGCAGCATTATCTTCTGCAGATTAGCTTTCCGAAGCTGTCCTTGCCTGCGTGCTTCTCAGCTGACTCACATTTGTTATTTCCTGCCCCTATCTCTGATTTCCCTTGCTGTCCTCACACTACTCCTTCCCAAGGTCCAGCTCCTCTCCAGGTATCCCTGACCCCACTTGCTGCCTGGGGACCGGCTCCTTCCCCAGCCTCTGGGCTGATTTCAGAGGAGGGTGATGTCCCTTCCCATTGAGCTGGAGCGTTGCGGGGGCACTGAGCTCCTCTCTCCCCCAGATTCACCCTAGGATCTGCCTGGCAGCCTGCCCATGGATGTCTCCGTGGTCATGCGCAGGGCCAGGGTCAGTGCTGTGCGCCGCATCACCGCTGGCTTGGGGACGGCAACGCTGGGCCAGCCGCTCACCCTTGCCCGGGAAGAGGTGGCGAGACTGGCCCGGAGCTTTGGGCCTCTTTGAAAAGCTGGGCCAAGCAAGCCAGTGTTTGCATTTTAGATGAATCTTGGCAGAGCGCACGCCGGGTGCCGGCCACCGCAGGGGAAGCAGCTCCACTGGCTTCATGCCGCAGCCTCCATCTCTCGGGATCTGAGAGAGAGGGAACGGTCCCCATCAACCGCATCTCACTGGAGACCTGTGGCTGTCCGGCCATCCCACAAAGGGGATATTTGAGCTCAGTTTTCTGCCAGACCCTGGGAAGACAGGGCCCTGGCAGCATCCCAGGGAAGGACGGGAGGGATACAGCTCATCGCACCTCTGCCCTGGAAAACGCTGACACCCCCGATGACATTTTCTCCAGGCTTTTGTGGCTGGGAGGGGTCTTACCAGCATCCCTCTCCCACCAGCACCCTGCGGGTAAGCCAGGCTGTACTTATGAACAGCCATTAAAACCTCCAAGCCTCAACCTCCAAGCTGGGGGTGCTCCTCACCCCCAGCTTCTTTCCCACAGGCAACAAACCTTCCATCTTCACTGCTGTCTCCCCGCAGCCCTCCCGCAGCTGCCCTCTCCTCAGCCTTGCCTGTCCCCTGCCCTCGCGTCCCGCCAAGCAGGCAGCTCCCTCTGGCCAGGGGAGCCGTCGGACGGAGGCTGGACACTGCTCTCCCCTCTCCACCTGCGTGATGCAACCCGGACTCCGTCGGCGGTGACACGCTGTCCCAGCCAAGCAAACACAGCTCGGAGCCTCATGCTGCGTTGCAACAGCCTGCGCGGCCGTGGCAGTCGCAGCCGGGGACAGCCCATGCCCACATCCAGCAGCAGCCAGGGCTCTGGCAGTGGCGGCTCCTCTGGTGCAAGAGCTGTCCCGGCATCCCCCCAGGGCCGCGTTCTGGCAGGGCTGGGGCCAGCCACCAAGACAGGCGAGGGAGGGCTGAGCAATCCCAGTTCTCCCACGGTAGCCTGGGATGCAAGGGACCTGCGTCCCAAACCGTCCCAGTCCCCACCAGCGTGGCAGGAGCCCCGTGCCGAGCCCAGCCGTCTCCGCATCCTTGCCTGGCTCCGCGCCCGCTCTGCCCTGTCCCCTCCTCTGCCCCCCTGGCAGAGCAGGGCTGTCAGGGACACCGGGGGGAGGCATTCGCTGATCGCCCGGGGGCATTTTGGTTCTGCCCCTGCGCTCCCTGGGGACACGGCAGGCACGTGGGAAGGGGCTGAGGCCGAAGTGAAGCCGTGGGGTCCGTATGGCACCAGGCACTGAGGCTCTCCCAGCTCCGACGAGCCAAGGCACCAGTGCAATCTGGAGCAGGAGCTGAGGGCACCGGCTGCCCTGGGAGCGGTGAGGCAGGGACCAGTACGGCCAGACTCACCACTGCCGAGCCAAGCTGGAGACGACAGCAGCATGGCCAGGGTGTGATGCCAGGGCACGGGAGGAGGCGGTGGGCAGAGATGGGCACGGGTGGACGTGGTGGGTGGCGATGGGCATATGTAGGTGAGAGTTGAGCTATGCTGGGGAAGCTGAGCCTTCCCCACGCTTTCTTGATGTAATATTTGCGGGAGCAGCGTGTTCCAGCAGCACCATAAACACAGGGAAGGAATAAACTCGCCTTTATCTGCCTGTGGGGCCTTGGGACCATCTAAATTAGGAAAGGAAGGAAAAAACAAGCAGCCCAAAGTGTTTGTTTCAGCTCAGCCGAAAAGAGAGCAGAAGCCGGGAGGGGGAAGTT
The DNA here is from genome assembly GCA_013400535.1 of Scopus umbretta. Classification (NCBI taxonomy): domain Eukaryota; kingdom Metazoa; phylum Chordata; class Aves; order Pelecaniformes; family Scopidae; genus Scopus; species Scopus umbretta. The sequence continues at coordinate 55,835 of VZTL01029177.1, forward strand.
CAACCCGGACAGGGGCAGGTGGGAGCTGGGACACCTCTCCTGGCCCCCACACCCACTGGGGACCCTCTCCCTGCCCTAGGGCCAGCCGCTGCCGGGGGACACGTGCCCAGGGCAGTGTCCCCGGTCACAGCAGGTGATGGCAGCTCTGGCATCACCCTCCTCCCAAGGGCGGCAAAGGATGCTTAACTGGGCTCAAGGGTTCTGGCGTGGAAACGATGGGCTGCATGCCAACATTCTGCCTGTACCCCTGTCCAACCTTTTTGGACAACCTTTCTGGAGCTTTGTCTCCTCCCCTGGGCCCCTCACAGCCCCTCGCCATCCTGGTCCTCCAGCAAGGACCTATGTGCCGTTGCTTCAGGGGTCGTATTTGTATTACAAACCGTCTGTAAGACACTGATCTGGCCCTAACCTGGCTCAGCGCTGGCCCTTGCACAGGCACAAGCAGATCCCCAACCCTCTGAACCTCAGCCCAGCACCTGGCTTCTGCTGGGCATGGGCTTAGTGTCAGCTCACTCAGAATGAACTATTCTGGGTCATTTTCCTTGCAGAAGATGCTGGTGTTGCAGAAACTGAGGTTCTCACTCAGGGATGATTATGAAAAGAAGTTTTTGATCCAGATTTACCCAAACCCCCAGCAGGCTATCACCTCTTTTTTCGCCCCTTCTGTCCCAAATCTTGGAAGTTTTATGGTACCATTACCAACCTATTGCCACCCATTCCCAGCCCATCTGCCAACCCATCACCACCCTTGGTCACCATCACCATCCACCCATCACTAACCCATCGCCACCAACATATCACCAACCCAGCAGCACCCACCGACAAGCCATCAGCACCCATCACCACCCATCACCACCCATCAGCACTCTCCAACCCATGACCACCCATTGCCAACCAATGCCATCCATCCTCGCCGGGGACCAGACCCAGCTCCCGGCAGTGATGGCAAGCTGTGGCCCGATCCTGCACAACGTTGTGCAGGTGGCTTAGGGGCAGTGCCTGTTGGTGAGGATGAAGTGCTGGTGGCAGCATGCTGGGGGGAGCCCTGCCAGCCCTCAGGGCATTTTGGGCTCCCAGATCACAGCTCATGTTATGAAAATCATAAATTATTAATTGCAGCTGGGAAATGAAAGGCTGCGCGCTGCTGCCTGCGCAGACCTGCCGTTCATCTCCGGGCTCTGGCCGCTTAAAGCAGGTCTTTCTTGCATTTATATTTCATGAACGCATCCCTCAGAAGCACGGTTTTACAGCGAAAAGAAGAAATAATTCACGCTCCATGCACAGAGCCCATGTGGATGGCATGTGGCCCCAAGCATCCTTCTCAATCCCAGCCAGACCCCTGTGCTGCTGCACAAGAAAACCCTACTGTGGTGCTGGATCCTGCCTTCTCCTAAAATTTAGGACAATCCTTTAGGGCTTGTCCTAAACATTGGAGGCAGGTGTGCCAACAGGCAGGTTGGCACAAGCCAGTTCTGTTGAGACGGGTGCTGGGAGCCTTGCACATGGAAAGCCAACCTCCATAGAGGTTGTCTCAGCCTGGAAAGCTTGTCTGGTCCTGACCTCCAGCTGCTGGCCCAGCAGAGCAAATCCACATCATGCCTCATTAAAAATTTGGGGCTCAGCCCAGGCACCCACCCCAGACATGATGCAGCAGAGGTGGGGGGCATCCACACAGCAGCCGGTGGTCGGGGGACACCCCGTGAAGACCTGTCCTGAAGAATCACCTCCCTGGCTCAGTGATGTGGGCACCCACCAGGTTCTGGGCTGACCTGGGACCTTTCCCTCCCCCCTGTGAGGTGGTTTGGGGTCTCAGGGTGATGCTCTGGGTAACTGCGTAGGACAAGTTGGGCTTGTGCCCCAAGCAGCTGCAGGCAGAGCGTTCCCCCCTTCGGCACCCAGGGATCGGTCGACTCCTGCGGGCACTTGTCAGCTTGGGTTCAAATCTCCTATCGCCTGCTTCAAGGAGACTGTCTGCTTGTTTGTTCTTGCCTGAACCCTTTAATTAACCTGAATTAAAACATCATTCAGACTGACAGTGCCTGGCTCCCCCCGTGCTCCCTCGTGGCGAGGATGCTCGTTACCATTACCACTTGTGCGAGGACATTACAACAAAACTCCTGTGCTGCCAGGGCCAGGGGACGCTGCACCAGCAGGACCCACTGCCCCAGGACGGGGCTGGGATAATGGTGCAGAGCCCATTCCCATGCAGCTTGCTGGAAACAGGGGCAAATGAAAAAATCCCTTGAGCCTCTGGGAGCACAGGGCCGTGCCATGGGGATTTAGTCCCCATCCAGCCGAGGGATGACTGAGACAAACTGACATCCATCATGCAGCGTGGGGCAGTGGCTGCTGTTCATGGGATTTGGGTGGGACCCACCAAAGAGCTCCTTCCCTGGAGGAGACGCAGCCCTGGGGTGGGTTGGCAGAGCCATGGGCTGTCTCCATCCTTGTCTGGAGTTTCCAAACCTGGTTGCACCATGCTGTAGCCAATGCTGGGGCTGGGGCTGGTCCTGCTCAGACAGGCGGGGGTATCCCCTGGCCGTGGGGCTCGTAGGGCTGTGACAAACCCTTCTCTTTCTTACCACCCACTGTCCCCTGCCCGAGATGCAGCTTCTCTTAGAGGTGAGTGGAAATGCTTGGAAATCCTAATCATACGAAGGGAGGTGATGAGCATGGCAAGATCAAGGACCATTGCTTTGAGCTTTTTGCCCCTATTAGTGACCAAATGGTGGAGGGTACTGCATCATGCAAAGGTCATGAAGCTCCATCCTCCTCTGAGCAAGAGCCCCTGCAACTCTACCAGCCCAGGATCAGTGTTGGGGGGTGTTAATGTGAGTCCCTGTGCCCCATGTTGGGGGTTTCCATTGGAGGTGAAAGGAATGAAATGCAAAGCACAGCCCGAATCTGGCCCCACCTGCCCAGGGTTTGTCCCAGCACCGCTCAGCCTGCAGCTGGGTGCTCCCCATCCCACGTCCGCACAGCACACCACCACGGCTGCAGACATGCAGATGGATGAAACACTACTGCTGAAGCTTTCAAGGGGCAGAAATGCCAGGGAAAGGCCAGCCAGAGCCAGATTTTAAAAGTAATTTATACCTTGACTTTTTCACTGGCTTTAGCGCAAGCTGTGATCCTTGCTGATGAGCCTCAGTGTGTCTGGATATATCTAGTCATATTTGCATGGGGAGAAAACCCACTTTTCAGTGTACTTCTGTAGCCCTTTTCCAATGCCTTGGGTATCCAACAGTTTCTCTGCTGCATGTTCTCACTCGTTCAACAAATAATCAATTTAACTGCCATATGCACTGCTCATTGAGAAAGAAACTGCTTCTTGTTAAGGGTGTGAAAGTCAGTCATGTGTAAAATTAGCTTAGCCCTTTGCTAAGTCAGATGGGAATTGCTTTCAAAGCAATGCAACCTGCCTGGATTCCCAAGAGCTCGGCCATTTTCCACACCAGCTACTGCTTTGCAGAGGAGGAGAATATTTTCCCAAAATACAGGAGGACAGTGCTGGGGACTCGCTAAGGGCTGGGTTGGGGCAGGGAAAGCGGTCACAGGGATGAGGTCCCAAGCCATGTCCCCGAGCTTTGAAATACTAGCCAGCTTGGGAGGAAGCATCCCAATGTCCGGGGGAAATGAGGGTGGCTGTCCTCAAACAGTGGCCCCCCAGGTGGCCCAGGGCTGCAGGTGACCCTGGCCAGCCCCACCACCTGGGCTGCCAGTCCTGCATGCTGCAGCCTGTGTTTCTTTTTGTTTTGAAGAAAAATGAACTTCTGGGGTGGGATTTGCCACCACTCCAGGGATTTGGACATTAATTTCTAATGGGGATTAAGATGGGGATTAAGAATTCAAATCCCTTAAGCAGCTTTTGCAGCCCCATCATTCGTTCCCCTCGCTGCAGAGACCCCCAGCCAGCCCTGCTCCAGCACGGACAGTGTCTGCAAAACCCCATGTCAGCAGGGCCCCGGGCATGGTGGCATCACCACCGCATCGCCCAGGACTCGCTTCCCTGGGGCTGATGGAGACAGGGCTTTG
>VZTL01029178.1:0-25643 GCA_013400535.1 Scopus umbretta
TTTACCCTTCCAAGTCTCTCCCTTGGGGTACACCGAGGAGGGGGAGCAGGGTGAGCAAGCGGCTGTGTGGTGCTCAGTTGCCAACAGGGGCTAAACCACAACAGTGGCTCAATGGCTTTGATGAACTCCCAGTCTGTAGGTTGTCTGAGGGTTTAACTGCAAAGAACTGATATTTTAAGCTGAAACTATTCCAGATAGAGCACATCTTTGCAATGTCTCTAGTGCAAGAGAAGAATGTGATTCAAACTCACCGCTTTTCTGCTGTACAACTTTATTGTGAACTTCAGTTGAGTTATGTGACTTTGTCCCTCCACCTTTAAGAATCACAGGTTGAAAAAGCACAAACTGATGGCAATGATGTATATGAATACTTTTATTTAAAGTATACATAACCTTAGATGGGTAAATAAAAATTTGGCCTTGAAATAATTCCTGAGATTGTCTCTTCTTAGGGAAGACCATTTTGCATAAATTAGAGAATGTAATATGACATCTTTCATCTGTCAAATGGGGTATCATAGGTGTGTGTATACAGACACACATATTTATACCCATATTGTGTTTTAGTGCAGCTTTTAGAATCCGGTGTTTGATATGGCTACTCAAAATCTTGCAAATTTGCCTCCAGTATACCCCCTGAAATATTGTGCAATACCATGGCTGGTTGAAAACTGAAAAAAAGAAAACTTGGGACCTTACCTAACCTAGCTTCGGCCTTCTTAAAGCAATGTATGTCAGCAAACCCAGCTGTATAGCACGCAATCTGGCAAAAAAAGACAAGATGACCACTATATAGCTCTTGTAGAGGACCTGTACAAGTCTCCTCGTGTCTCCGTTAATCTTAGAGAGAACCTGGATGAGCAGTGTCGATTAGATATCAAACTTCTTGATTGCTTTTAGTCCTCTGGGAACAGAAGTTGAGTTTATGAGTCCAAATAAATAGAGTTATAGATCCACATAAATGTGTGTAAGTGCTTTCCTGTTATACTCATGCAGCCAGATTTGGAATAGTGCTGTTTGAAGCATCAGATAATGTCCTTCCCATTTGCAGCTCGGTAAGGAAAAGAACCAAAGTTCACATTCACAGTGATTTGGGCCTCTGAAAGTGCTGGATATGGTACTTGGGTAATTTTTACCCAAAATCCTTGTTCTGAAAAGTTCTTGAATTTGTGAGTATTTCGTAATGTCCGTATCCTTCTCCTTCAGACATATGTGCAGACCCTTGCAAATGTAATTGCTTCAGAAGCTGAATAAACCTGTTCTTGCAGCGCTGGTAGATGCAATGCAAGCAAACGCTAATTCTGTAAGAATTTTCTTTTCTTTGATTACAAGTTTTATGGGAAAGGAAAAACTTTATTTAGACTATTTTCTTTTTTCTTAGTCTTTTCACCTAATATAGCTCAAAGAAAAATATAGTTATTCTTAAAAAAAAAACCAAACAAAAAAAAGAATTGCAGGTAAATTACTGTATTTGGCAATGTCTTCCTGGATACATGCTCAGAGTGTGACTCCAGGTTTAGTAAATGTTCTTTTAATAGGTGATTATGCTCAAAAACATGAGTGAGTGAAAACTACTGTGAAAGGAACTGTCTTTGCCTTGGTATTTGTCTGTTCACAGTCCGCTAAAACTCTAGCTATAAATCCCTAACAGCAGTTTGCTGTTTCTGCTACTTTAAATTAGCCTTAATGAGGTAAATCAAGCCATTGGTGTCTAATTGGGCTTTAATGAACTGAATTCCTCAAGACGGGATTTATGGACAGTTTACCTGACACAAACAATTGGACCAGGGAAATTCCTTCTCCCCTCCTCCCCTGCAGCAAGGAAAAAACACAGGAGACACAAAGCAGCACAAAGCTGCAACTACTGTGTTGCTATAGCTGAAAGCATTCCCAAATTAGCCAGGAATCTCCACCAGTAGATGGAAGAAATATGTGCTCTTCCTTGCAGATGTTTGACTGCCATCCTGACTATTGTCTTGTTTTGGTCAGTGAATAGAAGAGTGCTCAAAATGCAGATGCATTGCAGTCCACTGGGATCAATCTGCTGAAAGAGCTGAGGTTGCTCCTCCAGTCCTTCCCCACGAAGGAAACTGCAAAGCGTTAGAGATTAAGGTCACTGGGTCATGAGGAAAGGCACACAGGTTTGTCTGCAAAATATTATCTTCTCCTAGAAATGGGCCAAGATATAACAATGAAAATAGTTTAAAAACGCAAAAGGTATTGAGATGGAAGAGTAAAATTTCCTCTGCATCAAGCAGAGAGCCTGAAGCAACCTCCAGCTGTTGCTGTAAGGGTGTAGCTAAGAGTGTTCAGGAACACGCAACTTGTTTGCACATTTTGGCCCATCACCTGCTTTCCCAGGCTCAGTGTGGAAAAATGTCTCCTAATTTCCTCTTGCTACCTGTTTCAAAAGGGCACTTATCCTATAGACACGTTTCAAAGCCTTTTACACCAATGGTTCTGAATTTTAAATTCTTTGTTTATGCTCCAGGTAGGGCTTTATTTCCTTCAGTATACAGATTACTTTACTGACAATTCTTATCCTCTAAATGTCTATGGCTGCATTATAGGTAAAACCATCCAAGCAAATGCAAATCCAAATGAATATAACATGTATTCGAATGTGCTGTTAGCTAGTGATACGAAATGTTGAGCTAATAAATTCTTTAATCAGAGCTTCAAATATAGGCACTGTATTTCCTATCACCTAAAAGTAAATGAAGAATTTGTACTGGCAAGGCTGTCCCTCTATCTGTCTTCTAAATGGTGAATTGTGTGTTAACCTAATACAGGTTTTATGGAACTTCATAGCCTGCTGTGGATCCCCAAGGATATCTGATGTGCCATCAAATACTCAAAAATCATGACCAGGCTTCAAATATAATTGGATTGCCATAGGATCAGGAGGCTTTCTAAACAACCAAAAAATATAGCTCCAATATGTAACTAGTGGCTCTTTTAATTTGCTTCTCTGGTTTTGAGCCTCTTGTTTGCAACAAACTTAACTTTGCAAACACAAGGGCTAGAAAATGTCTCTGTGAGAGAGAGAGGGAGGGAGATGAGAGTTCATCACCACAGGAGTCCTGAGCTTTGTACTTTCAGAAAAAATTAGTATCATCTTATTGGACCCTGCAGCAGTTTCAAGCAAAATGGGGATTTCCTGGTGTTGCAGCAAAAGGTAACTCCTCCTGCAGTGGAACAATTTTGAAAAGCATGCGAAGAACCATGAGTGGTTCTGCCAAAAGGAAGATGATCAGACCTCCAGTAGCTTTTTTTTCTCTCTGGTTCAACGGCTCCAGGCCATAGAGCAAGTTTCTACTGTGAAAGTCTGGAATAAATCTAAAACCTTTTTGCTTCAGATAGCAGAACTCCCCAAACTGCTTAATATTAAATACCTGGCGTCAGACAGAGTGCAATTTGAACATGCCTTCAATCAAACTTTATTACTATTAAGCGTGGAAGGCAGAATATCTTTAATACAAGCGCTACTACTTATAAGCTGACTTACTGCCAAGCTGCCTCAGACTTGCCTTTCATACGGCTGGCTTTCCTGGGGTCACAGTTTTCTTACACAGCCTCAAGCCGACATCCCCACCAGCGACTGTGTGCCCTCAATGGCTGGTAATACGGGAAGGATCGTAAGGCTGGCTTGGAGCCCAGACGTAATGCCAAATCTGCCTTAACTCAGCTGCCATGAATATGTCCCCCTGAATTCCTCATTTGAAAATTAATGGTGTTTGCATGGCTTAGTACCTGCATATCTAATACACATTTATACACTAGGGGCCAAATTACTGATATCATATTAATAATTACCACTGAGCAATCCTAGAGTCTTAGGAGAAGAGAGAGAAATTATATTAACTGAAAATAAAGGAAATTCTGGTAAACTAATAATACATTTAATAAGCCTCTGACTGCTTCTGAATAAAATAGCATTAATGAGAAAATGTTCTATATGCACTGGTCTAGCTCATCTTCCCATATTGTATTCTTTTGATAATCTGCTTAATATACAGACCTGCTGAGTTCTTGTATGTTAGAGGCCTTGTTCTTTTCAGTAAAAATCACTAAAGTAGCAATTCATTCTCCTGCGTCAAATAAGCTCCTATTGCAACAATTACTGATGGAGAAAATGATGGAGAAAGGCTATGATCTCTAGCTGAATTGTACTGTAGTCCCATATTAGCATTACATCGGAATACATCTCAATGCATTTTCTATGTAGATACAGCTACATACACTGTAATAAAAACATTTAGCAGTAACAAACAATAGATGAAATTAATGCAATCTGAATGCTTTTTAACATTTCAGAAATAATACTTTGCAGAAGAATATCACAGTTAAAATGCATAATCCTGGGTATTTTCTGTGTTCCCATAATGTGGAGTGTAATACAGATATAATGGTGTCCATGCTAGCAGATATAGCAACTGCAGAAAATTCTCTTAAAGTTATGACGCATCCAGATCTCTCAACATCACTTACACATGTAAACATTGCAAGTATTCATTCATTCATTTAAAAAAAAAAACAAACCTTTGTGCGTGTCTTGGGACTTTTAGTAGCTCATATAGGGAAGATCTTCATATTCTACACACAAAAAGATCTTTATCTTGGTTTTACTCCTTCCAAACTGCTGCTGGCTCCTGATTGATGCAAAATGTAAATACTACTTCAGCCTGGAATTTAGGAAGGAATATTACCAATGTGTTGGGTTTTTGACTATTGATAATATGTTTCCTCTAAAGTGATGTGTGCCTTCAGCATATGGGTACAGTTTTTTCTTTATTCCTACTCCCTAGCCAACGGAGAACAGAAAAGCATCAGCCTCCTTCCCCCTAACTTGATGGAATCCACCCGTGGTGGAGTCCAAGAACATCTGATTCACACATTTACCACAGTGTCTCCCATGGATTTATGGTTCCTTGTGCTGCCACCATGAACCTATACCAGGAAATGCTCAGAAACACAGTCCAAGGGTTAAGTGCATTTTTTACTATATCAGCCACTTCTGTAAATGGTGTTTTTAAGGAAACATTAAATCTTACAGTGTGCGTAAATATTTTAACAAGGTTTTCACCCTGCTTTATTTATATGCTGCAGCAGTTATATACCATGTTTTGAATGACTGTTCTTCAAACCATTTCTTTTTGAATTGTAAGTGCTCTTATGAAAAGACAGGGTACATTTTTTGCTCACTTAAATGTGTTAAGGGCATCAAGGGGTAATTTTTCAGACACTGTTAGCATTTTGTTGCTTCTACAGATGCAATTAATTACAAAAATCTTTTCAAACACTGAAATTCTAGTTCAATTACAGTTATGAAAATGTATGGTGAGACTGCCCTAATGTTTTTGTTTAATTAATGGCTGCGTTAAACTATCTGATTTCCTAACTGCTGTCATATGCAATCTTTTGCATTGACATTTAGAGGAGTGTTGATGGAAGCTAATCTCTCTGCACTTCCTCTGCGGGCACTGGAAAGAAAGAGGCTCCTTCAGAAGTACAATTTAGAGTGTCTGAAGTTAAGCTCCTTCTCTAAATCACCCCCCAGAACTCCCGATGGTTGACGCGCCTCCCCATTGAAGTGAATCTTGGTGAATCTCTCCTTTGTCATTGAAATACGAAATGCATGTACACTGTGCAGGAAAATGAATAGCCGGATAAAATGCTGTCACTGAGACTTCTCAAAAAATGATGCTTTCTGTTTTATTTGGTCTTTGCAGGTTTTTAGAAGCCTATGCTGGAGTCAAACATGCCTTGTAATATCTGGATTTTTAGGTCTTTCTGATGACAGTTCAGGTCTAGCATGGTCTCTACACATGTGCTAGTGATCATCAGCTAGTGATTTGCTTCTCAAAAGAGAAGAGCAGGGCTGGGAACTGGTGGCCTGCAGAAGCCCTGGTGAAGAAGGAGAAAGGCAAAGTGTGCAGGCAAAGATGGCTTGAAGTAATTTTCACCTTTGAAATTTTAGGCTGCTTCAAAAGGGGACAAACCTAACAAAGTAATCAAGCAGGAACTGATGATGTTCCCCAGGGTCCCTACTGGGTCCAATACTGTTCAACATCTCCATTAATGACCTGGATGATGGGGCAGACTGCACCCTCCGCAAGTTTGCTGATGATACAAAACTGGGAAGAGTGCAAACTGGAAAGAGCTATAGCCAAGAAATCCCTTAGAATTCAAGCTGCTGCAGGTACCACTAAAGGAGAACTAAGACCGGTGACTGACATCAGGGATAATCCAACTTTGCATCTTGTTTTTGTGCTCTTTTGTAGTTGTGTTTGGGGATCAAGAGCTTAATTATCTGCTCATCTGTGGTCTTCTTTAAGGTGGTTTTCTAATCAGTGGCTTCTCAACAACGCTGGAAAACACAAGCACTTCTCCAGGTAACAAAATGCATTTGAATGAAGCCACTTGGCTTTAGAATCCCTCTGTTTGAAAATTAACGCAAACCAGGATGGTTAGGATTGGGCCTGTGTTTGCCAAGAGCAGCATTGTCTTTGTTTGGGAAAAGGTGGTATGCAGTCCCAGGATACAGGCAGAAAAATCATTGCTGAGAGTTGTTAACCAGCACAGCCCTGGCAGAGGGCAGAGGGCAGAAGACAGCCCACAACTGTGGACACAACCTCACTGTGTCCTGTCCCTGCACCCAGCAAGAAACTTGGAGGACCAAGACATTTCCTCACTAGGACTCTTCTCTTGCTCAAAATTAAAACAAGACCTTGGTCCCCAGTTGAAAAAGTATTTAATAAGGAGATCCACACTAGTTTCTTTAAATTCTTCACTGCATCCCCAGCCAAATTATCACTGAATTAACAATCAAAATACAAGGATCAAAATAACCCATGTTCCTTACAAGTTTGAAGCCTATTCATAAGGTTCTTGTGGTATTTTTCTTCTTAAATATGACCTCTTTGTGGCCCTTGTTAAATTTGTTAAATTTAAATTGTAAATTTGTTGTTAACTGAATTACAGTTCTAACTGTAAGTATTTTCTTTACCACAGTACAGGTAACTTTTGTGGGTAGCTGGAGAATACCAGCAAAGGTGCTTGGACATTGGACACTGGGGACAAGTGCTAACAGCTCACAGTGCTGGATTTTGCCATACTTTGTTTCAGAAACTGGAAACTTGCCAGTTTGTGAGAACACTCTAATTTTGGAATATAGCTATGAAAGCTGAGAGTCTGAGGCCTCTTATGGTTATACCAAGAAGCTGGCAAAATACTCTACTAAATGTCTTTAAGTATGAAAGACAAGCTCTTGAAGGGGGCTGACAACAGATGGAGATTCGTATCACAACTGATAGCTGATAACTGATAACTGATCTCTCTTTAGTGACATCTTCTAAACCCACCAAAATATATACAGGGATGTGATAGGGATGAGTTCAAGTTTGTCAGAGTGACCTATTTTCTTAAATAGCACCTTAAAGTGGTTCTTTTTCTTTTGAATATTTTTTCAGAACTCTGCCTTGCTACAATATGCTTTAAATTGTCTGTAGTTTCTACTTGGTTATAATGAGAAAATTAAAATGTGTTAAAATAGAAGGTTGATTTGAATCCATTCCACTTACACACAAAATGGTTAAAAAGAAAAGAGCCAGAGCACACACGATCCTACAGCTAAAGCCAAGAATAATTCTGACTGTGACCTTCAAGATCCAATTCAAAGAGGCATAAAAAATGGTGCCCCTGGAGACCAAAGACATCCTATGGATTTGCAAGTGCTTCAGGTTGAATTTAGTCTGTACCTACATTTTTATTTTTTTTTGTGTGCAAATTGAAGTAATCTCTTTGGAGAATAGGTCCATAACTTTCTGTGCTACCCTGCTCTTGTGGACTTCCCATGTGTCTCCGCTCCCCTTTTTGCCACCTCCGCCCTCCACCCAAACATCCTTCTTCTCCTATTCAGTTTGCCACCTAGAGAACACGCACCTCTTGGCTGAAGGCAATTCAGTTTCTTACCTCTGGCAAGTCACAGAAATGCCTTCTGAATATTTTGTTTGGTGACAGACCCTGTACAACAGGAAAGATATGTTAAGCAGCTCATTGCACAAAGCGCATTGAGCAGCTGTCCTGCATTGCCACGTGCCATCACTCCGTGGCAGAGGGTGCTCCCGCCCCTGCTCCTGCCCTAGGAGAGCATCATGCCGCAGCGGGGGGACAGAAGCAACCAGCACACAGAAACATGCATGCTCTGCTGTGGTTCAAGCATCTCTGTCCTCACTGTGCTGAATTGCCCGAGGGCAGCCTGCAGGGTTGCTCCGTATCTCTACTACAGCTGTTCCCGAGGGTCTCCACACTCCCATCAGTGATTCTTTGAAGGTCAGTGGATTTACTGTGGGTCAGCAGCTGAAAGATTAGTTGAACTGTTTAGCCTGCCTGAATGTCTGCGATTGCTGCGGACTTTAGGGAGAACACCACTAAGCCTTCCTGGAGTTTAATCTACCACAGCGAGTGTAAACCACGTATTTTAAAGTTGATTTTGTGGGGATTTTTCCTGGTTTGTGTCTGGAGATATACAGTAGGTAGAACAAAAATGCTAGGTTTAATGTACACAATAAGCTCCTCTTTCGAAAACAAGATCTTAGGAATCCTTCAGGTTTTGTCCTGTATTTCCTTTCTGTCCATACACCCTCCCACATTTCTGCCTGATTTGTGACAGTTGGTGCTCTTGGAGTACTTAGCAGCCTGGAAGGTTGGTCCAATTTAAACCAGAATAAGCAATTACAGGTACATGAAACGATGAGCAAAATTAGTTTACTGAAAGTCTTATCAGAAACTACTGGCAAATTACAGCATGCAGTTAATCCTTTCCATAAAATAGAGCACATTAAATAATTATAGTACCATCTAGCTGGCTCTATGGTCATTATATTTTTCTGGTGACAACCTTGTTCAGAAAGATGCAATAGGATTTTCCCTGGTGCCTGTCATAAACTCAACGGTAGAATATCCAGGTCTTAGAAGTCTAAGCCTCGTGATTTATCCCATAGACCACACCGCCTCTACACATATGTTGAAAAGAGATTCTAACATTTCATAACATGCAGAAAGGGGCAAAAAAAAAGACTTACATGTGTTTGCGATAAGTAAGAAGTGTTTAATTCTGTATCCAGGCCTTTGCATTTTTATATAGGTGATTTAAACATTTTGGCAGAGATCCTGTCTTCTCACTGCTCAAAAATCAAATACAATTGTTGAGAAGTACCAAAAAACTGTTCTGTATGAAACTTGGATCTGCAGAGACTTTACAAATGGTAAGAGTGTGGTAATGGAAAAATGGGCTGTAATTGCTGTAGACTTTCATTTTAGCATTAGTTACATAAAACAGAAGCGTATGCTTGTGTTGACCAAAATGAAAACTTTTTCTGCCAAACCCTTTGGCTCTTAACTTTAAAACAAACTACAGTGTGATAGATGCTTACTGTTTATGCTCAGTGTGTGAAAGAGAAGGGAGAAAATATTATCTTTTAAAAAAAGCCATAAAATTAAGAGCAAAGAAACATGAGTCCAAGTAACTGGGTACAGCTAAGTTTTGATCTTCAGTGCAATGCAAGCTCCTTATTTAAATGAGCCAAAGCTAGCATATTACCAACCTAAGCTGGAAGAAGTCAAGTTTAACAGAGTGAAGTGTACGTATGCTTTTGGAGTTTGCACAATTAGCTGACTCGCTTTACAAAATATTTTACCTGGTACAATCTTCTTGTACAGATGAGGCCAAGAAAGGAGAACGTGAAGATTTAAGGCCATGATACAACTGCGTGTCTTAAGTTGCTACTACTGACAATGACATGCATCTTAGCACATCTGATGAATTCATATCATGGAATCATAGAATCCTTTAGGTTGGAAAAGATCCTTAAGATCATCAAGTCCAACCATAAACCTAACACTGCCAAGTCCACCACTAAACCATGTCCCTAAGTGCCACGGCTACACATCTTTTAAATATCTCCAGGGATGGGGACTCAACCACTTCCCTGGGCAGCCTGCTCCAATGCTTGATAACCATTTCAGTGAAATGCCTGTCAGTTCGTACATCAGCTGACATTATATGAACTGGGTAAAACTAAAGGTCAGTCTAGCCCTGCCTCTGACACTGGCCAAAAGCAGATTCCCAGGGAAGACTATGGGAGCTGAGCAAGGGCTGTCCCAGCCTGCAGCCATTGATCGCTCAGGGACTGTCTGAATCAAACGTGATGTCTATGCAATCCCTGCATAGTCTCCCTTTGACTCCCTACCAGTTTCCAGTGTTGACAGTACCATGAGAAAAAGAGTTTCATAGCCTGCCTATGAGTTAGATGAAGAACCTCCTTTTTTTTCAAACTTCGCCTCCTGTTATCTTTATTAGATACTCTGTAGTGCTTGCATTGAAGACAGTGAACAAACAATTGCTATCCACCCTCTTCACACCTTTTATGATTTACTAGATGCATATCTTATTTCAACTGTCCTCTTTCAGACTGAGGAGGCCTGGTTTGTTGAGCCATTCCTTAAGTGGATGTTGCTCTATTCCCCTCATTGCTCTTCCTGCCCTTCTCTGCACTTCTCCAGTTCTACTTTAACCTTTTCAGATGGAGAAGGGAGGGGGAAGGGACAGTGGTGTAGAAAGATAACCTCATGCAACTCCCTTTGCAGGAACGCATGACAGAGATGGAAAATAGTTGCAAATTTGTCACATGTTGACACCTTGGTAAAATAAGAAAAAACCTGCACAGAATGATTACACATTGCAAAGATGGACATATTGGAATGTCAAAGCATTTGAGGTAAAGTCACATTAAAGCATATTTTAGTAATATGCGGCTACACTTGTACATTGAAAATGGGATTTTGATTAACCTTCCAAGTGCTAGTTTATTAAACCAAACTAGAACAGGTCTAGATTTATTGGTTTGGCAGCAAACCAAAACCAAAAATCCCCCAAACAAATCCAAATCCCTTTTCCTAGAGAGTTTAGTTTAATTTCAATGGAGCAAATGTGATATTTATCAAACCTTAATATTTGCAACATAATTTTTAAAGCCTAAATTTTACTGTATGCAATCACCTCAGAGGAGGTGGTACAGAATTTTAACCAAAGCAATTGAATAAATAAAAGCAAATGCTTAGTAACTTTCTAAGCAAGTTCTTTTAAAGACAAAATATACAGGTAACAAACAAATTGTAATCAAATATTTCTGCTTTTCCCCATTGCATTACATCAATCTGCAAACTGCTAAATAGATTTGGGATAATTATTGCTGGAGCAGCTCTTTCTCAGGAAGAAAACCTTAATTTTTATTGTGGTCATTGTTAAATTAAAAATGCAGATGTCTGCTCTGCAAAGCATGGAACTGGATTCACATTTGCTGTTTAGGCACAGCTCTTTGAAAAGAAAACTTGGTAGACAGTTTGGGTGTAACACATAGGCAGCATAGGCCCTCTGAATATTTGATACCAGTTCTTGCTAGATACATGTGTGTGCAAACCCAATAGATGGATGGGTACACTTTTTGTCATCATTAGATTCTCCTGCTTCCCCAAATATAATCCTTGGCATATGTTCCTTTTACAATTCCACTACCAAAAAGCTCAATCATGTGTACCACAGACTGAATTCAGAGAAGCTTAACTACACTAGGATTTTGTTTGTGTAGTCAAATACAATAGAAATTAACCCATCTTTTGCATTCTCTAGATAGCAGTGATTTTAAATAGGGAACAATTCTGCGAATTAGGAAGTGGCAGAACAGTAGCTCACCATTGCCAGTGATATCACCTTTTAAATTCAGATTTTAGAGTATCTTTGGTGGTTGTCCATTCTGTCAAAATCTCTGGTTTATTTTTTATTGTGACTGCTTATTTTCACAGCCTTTGTAATCCTAATGTGTTAAATAAATACTTCTTGTCCAGCCACTGAAAAAATTAACATGCCAAATACTCTGTAGCTTTCCACCTGAACTTTTGCATGTGAAATTGGGATTATATGACTGCAGACCCACACATGGTAACTGAGTCTTTTCTTGGATTGCCTACTGTGCTTCCAGGACTTTTACAGCAGCAGCTGAGGCTTCTGAGAACAGCCTGAGTAACACAAATGCCTGCATAGTTAACACTTTGAAGTGCAATGTAGTAGTTTAACTTCTACCTTTATAGACTGAAAATATAAAAATTACAATTTTCTTTGCTGTCCACTTCTCACTCCTTCTTTCAGCCTGTGAAGTAGATGTGAACATCTCACTTCAGCTACTTACACAGATGCAACTTAATTAGGTTACTCATATGTACCAAGAAAAATAGCACAGTCCTTATTTTGCAGTCCCTGGTTGAAGCAAATGTGCAAGCAACTATGCAGCAAATGTTGAAAATTTCCTGAAAAGAGACAGGACTAATTATCCTCCCTCCATACTGTCATACTGTATGGAAGCGACCTGCTATAAGTCATCTAGATTGGACTGCAAATTAAGTCCAAGGACCTGCCTTGGACTCCAGATAAATACCTAAACCTGTAGATCTGTAGCACAAGAAAACTGCAGTCTTAACTAGGTGTTTCATAGGCATCACTGCAAAATAATATTTTATGATTAAATGGTCCAGTTCTGAATGATGTTCACATGAAAAAGTAGGATTGACCCCATTCTAGTTCATTCATGGGGCCTTCTTCATAAAGCAAACAAGCAACTCCTCACCTCTCCCTCCAAGACTGGTATTGCATGTATTTAAAGTCGATGGGTTTAACTAACTTCAAACAAGTTCTTGGTGACATCAGTTTTATTTTGAAGCTCCAAATTCCCCCAGTTAGTTGCTGAATCACCAGGGACTCCTCTGTCTTGGAACAAGACTGCAAGTGGTGCAGCTGACACAACTGCTACATACAATACAAGGGTAGCCACAATGAACAGCCTATGTAGTCCACTCAAAACATGGAATGCGCTGCCTTTAATATGTGAGGAATGAAGAACTTCATTTTGAAGAAGCATTCATTTTGGCTGGTGAGGGTCAAATGGGACAGGCACAAGCCACTGGTGTATGGAAAATAGCTAAGACACTTTCATTTGTGCTGGCAGAGATAAAAGGGGCTTTTAATAGCACAATTTTCTTTTTTATACAATAAGCAGCAAATAAAAAGGGTCTTTATATTGCCTAGTGTCCACAGCTGACACAAAATAGATATTGCCTTTGCAAGCATTGATTACAAGTCAGTGGTGACTTTTCTGTGGTGTGCTGTGGAGACATGAGTGAATCTGTCTTGCACGCTCTTCCTTAGGGAAACCGGGATCCTCTTCCATTAACTCCTGCAAAAAGTAAAGGAGCAAAGGACAATAAGTGCTTCTTTTCCAGTGCTGATGTAGGGAGCCAACAAAGGAAACACTCTTGCTTGGTTCATAAAAAAAGTGCATTTGTTATTTTAAACTGTACAATTGGTTTAGATTTTACAATGATGTTTGACTGTTCGAGATGCTGTTTCATCTTTTCCTGCTGGGTATGTGAGTCAGTTCACATTAAACCTTTCATTATCTTTATTACTCTCAAGCCATTGTAGAAGGTTCAGGATATAGTCTTAAAAGAAAAGCAACTAATTGCTGTAGTTATATTCAGTTTAGAATTTACATTGAAAAAATCTTGAACATGTCTCTGAAATGTTTCATACAGCTTTATCTAAAAATATAAAGTTTTCATAGTTTCAGTATGCAAATAATGTTTCATATCTGCACAAAATCTGGTTGCGAAAACCTTAACATAGGAAATGCGGGATGCTGATATTTATTAATTCAGTACTCCAGTTTGGTTTTCTATAGCTACTGGGAACTGCAGATGAGACCATAAGCCAAGACACCCATTCCACTCATTCAAAGTTATTCCAAAATCAATCTTGGGCTTCTGGATCTCCACCCACCCCACAGCTCTTGGTTGTCTTTCACTTCACATTGAGCCTCTCCATTTCCTGCATTTGCCCGCCATCTGCGTGAGGAGTGAAGCTGTCTCTTATCAGAGTTTGCTCTCCAGTCTTCCCTATGCAAGGCAGGTTGCCCTCTGAGTTTTGGAGCGGAGTTCGCTACTTCCACAGCACATCCCAGCCAGGGAACAATAATTCCACATCAGGAATCCAGCTGCTCTCCCAAATGATATTGCGCTCTATTACCACAAAGCCACAGGGCTGTTCAAAACACCCACTATCAGCCAACTCCATTCCCCTGCCAGAGATCAGAAAACAAGAACACACTCTTGCCTTCTCCTCTCAGTGCTTCCAGCAGTTCACCCGCCCAATTATGCTGGGGTCTGTCCACATCTGTTTCGCAGTACTCCTCTCACTGGCTTAATTGTACATGCTTACCGATATCCTAGACAAACCACAAGGAACCACTTGTATAAAGCTAGCTAATGAAGAAAGGAGAAAAGAAAGACAAAGAAGTATCAGCATTTTAACAAAAAAGAAATGTAAAATCATCTTTATTTTGCATCACAGAAATAAATTTAATATACATTCTCTCTTTGCAGGTGTTGCTAATTACACACACGAGTTTAATTTTTTTTTTTTTTTACTTAAAAAATCTGCAATCTTCAGTCTAAATCTCTGACTTTCCCTTAGCAATTATTCTTTTTGGAGAAAAGGATGTCAGTGAGAGCTTGTTTTTGGTGAGATCCAGGATAAACATACTGCCCCTTTAATAATTCATTTATTCTCTAATAATATCCTTTAGGGAGACTGGCTACTTCCACTGATTGTTTTAGCACTTACTCTCAACAACAGGCTTACCCATTTAACAAATTAGGTTAAACTTTAGAAGTCATCACTTGTGGGATGTCGACTTTGGTGCTCATCTAAGATGTGGGACAATGCTGCTCTGCGTTGGAAAAGTCCAGTGCGGGGAAACACTTTCCTCTTCAGCTGTTTCACATGCAGTGCTGCAGAGGTGCCCCAAGGACTTCCCAAAGCCTTCCTGACAGCAAGCCACCAGAGAGTGTTGTTAGGATTCAGTCCATAGCTGAGCTAAGTAAATAACAATAGTATTTATGTCCATAATGGTCTCTGCTTCTCTGCAGGAGGTATGTTGTGGAGGCCTGACCACTCTTCACTAGAGCAGCGTTGATCACAACTATTGGAAAGACGCAGCCAGGAGATAAGAGTTGTCAGAAGTATTGGGGGAAGGAAGGGTTAGAGAAATAGATATGAAAAAGATAGCTGGAGGCACTTATTTCAGCTACTGGAAAAGGCAAGTTACGGGGGGGGCGGGGCGCCTCTGTTTCCTTTTAAAATGTGTTATTTATAAAAGAGCAAAAGGCAGCTTAAAGTAAACAGAATTTAAATGTCAGCCAGAAAGAAACATTGCCCTGCACAGCATGTCACTGGCCCATGGAATCCACCATGGCACCCGGGCAGTCAGCTGCTGTAGCTTCCTTTGTAGAGAGGCCGACAATACTAAACTCCTTGTCTGTCCTTGCATGTGGTAAACCTGAAACCTGGTGAAAGCAACAATTTCAATCTGCAGTTCCCTCTGCCTGACATACGTATGGTTTGCCGCAGGCAAGGGAGCACGCAGTCTCTCCTGCATGTCTTAATACAACTAAAAACAGAGACTAGGCTATTTCAGTCAGGATTATTTTAATTGGGACTGTACATAACAGGAGTACAACCACTGAGACACACCACAATGATGTCATTCAACCAACTTGACGTTTGTTGGTCTTATTTAAATTCCTGACTGTCCCCAATCATAGAATCATAGAATCATTTAGGTTGGAAAAGGCCTTTAAGATCATCGAGTCCAACCATAAACCTAACATTGCCAAGTCCACCACTAAACCATGTCCCTAAGCGCCACGTCTACACATCTTTTAAATACCTCCAGGGAGGGGGACTCAACCACTTCCCTGGGTAGCCTGTTCCAATGCTTAACAACCCCTTCCAGGATGAAATTTTTCCAAATTTCCAATCAAAACCTCCCCTGGCACAACTTGAGGCTGTTTCCTCTTGTCCTATCACTTGTTACCTGGGAAAAAAGACTGAAATCCACCTTGCTAAAACCTCCTTTCAGGTAGTTGTAGAGAGCGACAAGGTCTTCCCACAGCCTCCTTTTCTCCAGGCTAAATAACCCCAGTTCCCTCAGCCGCCCTTCATAAGACTTGTGCTCTAGACCCTTCACCAGCTTCATTGCCCTTCTCTGGACACGCTCCAGCACCTCAATGTCCTTCTTGTAGTGAGGGGCCCAAAATTGAATGCAATATTCGAGGTGCAGCCTCAGCAGTGCTGAGCACAGGGGGGCGATTGATTCCCTACTCCTGCTGGCCACACTATTTCTGATACAATCACACAGGGTAGCTACATCCTACAGCCAGTGCCCTTCTTACCAGCAACACAGAGGTCAAAGAGGAAGCTTGGGTCACAGTCAATGTACACAGGACACTGCATCCCACCGCTACCTTCGTTTCTCACGAGTGTGCCAACTGCAGCTGAAGCACGCGGGCTCTGCTGGGGGACCCTTTCCCGGTGGCCCTTTGCAGCAGAGCCTGGAGCAGGGGGGCTGCAGATGTTTACCCGTCTGACTGCGGCAACTATTGTCTCGTGCCTCAAGTTCCTGCAGGCTGGCAATTAAGGCAGAAATCTGGAAATACACAGACATTTAGCAGCTTCTGGTCATGGTGGTGATTGGATTAGGGGAGAGAGGGCTGTCTGGAAGGATATAGCACTGGCCACTCTGGGGATTTAAGCTGATCCCCCAGCCAAAGGAAAATGAGTGTGGTGGATGTGGTTTTCTTTCCGTTAACATTATCTCACAGTTTATGTCCTAAAAAAATTGGCATAGTTGGCAAATCTTGGAAGCAAGGCCCAAAACTGATTTAGCATGAAGTCTGAACTTTTTCTCACCCTTTGAAGTCCAGCTTTTCCTACCTAGTGCAAGGTGAAGGGACAGAGTAACGCAGTAATGTTTCTCCTCCCACACTTTCTTCTTGTTTTGTGTGAATGTCAGAAATCCTGGAACCCAGAGATTTTTTAAGAAATGTACTAATCTTCCCATGGGAATAATTACACATTTTAAACATGTCTCCAGAAAAGAGAATCTCATACCTTAGAAAGTCAAATACAGACATTTTCTTCTCGGAATTTAATCAAACAGGTAAAACGATTTGGATAGAAGTAGGGTTTTTTTTGGTTTTTTGGTTTTTTTTTTTTTTTAAGTTGAACTTTATGAGTTGAACGTAATGCTCTGGATTAGTCTTTTGTGCCAAATTACAACAAAACATAAATGATACACGGTTTAACATACATGCTGTTGCACAAGAACATAGAGAGGTTAAAGAAAAGCTGTCATTCTGTAATGTAAATCAGATTTTCCCTTCTTTTATTTTAGTGGGGTTTACTTTTTTTTAAACAATAAATATTAGCTAATAGACCTCCTTGCTCATGTTTATATATAGGTGGAAGAATCATTCAGATGCCATTTGATACTGGATGTATCTAGCTGTGCTGAAGCTGTATGCAATCTAATATGTACTAAGTTAGCTGTACTCATTTTTTGACATGATTAATCCATTCAAATGTTTTTAGCAAGGAATATGGTATAGGAATAATTTGCAAATGTCTACTTGGTAAAGTGTAGGGGTTTTTAAAAAAATGTATCTTAACAATATGAGGAGAAATTTTCAAAAGCCACTAATATCCTATCTCAGAAGCAAGTTGGGTGCACAGCATAAATCACTCATCAAAAAAAAAAAAAAAAAGAGAGAATTTCAGTCTTTATATTGTTTCAAGGCATTTGAAAGCATTTTCCTAACTGCCACTTCAAAACCTCTACTAGGTAATCAAAGAAATTCAGAAACTTCAACCAACGCCCTTTTTGTGCTGTATGGTGTTTTGGAGGTAAGCAAAATTTGCTCTGTACTTCAGTAGGCTGCAAAAGACATGTTCAGTACGATGCATTAAAAAGCAGCTCAGCAGGAAGAATTACCTATTGAATCAGAAGGATTCTGCCCCTGATTAACACAGGAGTGCCTCTGTGTGATGCGAGGAGGCACTGAATTACTTACTAACACCTCCCAGACACAGTGAAAGATTTGTGACTACTCTCCTGAGCAAAGAGGTTGTAGGAGAGGACTGGATTTCAGTCCAGGGTGGATGGGAGAGTTTGGGTTGCTAAAGATGGGGCCATTGAGGTGTGTTTAAGAGTTGCTACAACCAGCTGGCTGCACTTAATTGCAGCATTCATAAGAGATTGTAGGCTGAAAAATAAATTTCAGAGAGAGTGTAGCACTAGAATTTGGGCTGATAAAAACTGGTGAGCTGCAATCTCTGCAGCTGGACAGAGGCAACTTAACTTGGGGTGGGTGGACAGTTGTTGTCTGCAGATTCCCTTACTGCAATCCTGCATAGGCAGGGGATACTGGCTTGCAAACCCAAGTTGCTGCAGATCCTGGGAAAGTTGACAAGCTCTGCTTGGAGTACTGATTAACATTGACACTAATCCACTGTCCTCTGAATACGGCAGAGTTTTAGGAAGGCTTCAGGGTTGATGAAAGGATCAGGGCTGCCCGATTAACTTGATTTCTTGCTGAGTCTACAAAAAGCTGCTGAGGACCAGTAGCTGTAAGTACTCCTGGACTTGATAGGAGTTGTTGCTTTTATCTTAGGATTGGGGTCAGCACTGCTTTCAAATGTGAACCAAAATCCTAGGAGGATCCATGATCTAACTTCAAAAGTATCAGAAATCACCTAACCATGCCTCAGCTGTGAGGCTTGAGAGAAGCAGCAGCCTCTTCCCGAGCTTCAGCCTGAAAGGTTAATACAAGGGCTAGCTCTTAGAAGCAGCAACAAATCCTTTGCACACCATTTGTAACCAGGAGCACTTATCCCTATTTATATCTTCATGTGGCAGGGGTCTCCTGCGGAGTCCTGTCACTGAGCTACCCTCAGATGAAACGGGCCAGAAAGCACAAGGTTACAGCTCAGACAACCAGGGCTCTCGGGTTTGTTCCCCAGCTAAGTGTAAGGAAAGGGCCTTTTGGTACATTTAGGGCCAGTGTTTGCATCCTACCACCAAAAACACAAATCTGACCTTACTGACCAGATTAGACCAAGAAGCTGGCAGCATTTTTCCTGCTCATGCCAGCCTGAACACTAACATTAATGCTAATCCTGAAATTAAAGCTACACCTAGACTAGCAACCCCTGTCAAACTCTGAACTAAGCACAGCTCAGTGGCTCCCATTGGTGATGACATTTAAGGACACACTGACAACACCTAGATCTGGGCAGCAGCACTGATTCAGTGATTCATATCACCTGATCCTTCACCTTGCCCCTCACGAAGCCTTTCCGTGCATCAGCTCCTTCCACTTCACCAGCAACCCCTGCCACATTAAAAGCTAAGCAGGGCTTACTAGCTGCCATTTAAAACACATTCAAAACACTCTAACATTCCCTTTTAAATCCCACAGTAACATGGACTCAACCACCACATCAGCTTGACTTCTAGCCCTTAAAAATATTTTAACTTTTACACTAAAACTGCCCAGCTGAAATGAAAACACTATCTACAGGAAGCCAACTAGCACCAGGTCCAGCTCTAGCTCAAAAAGCTCTTTTCAAAGCCAAGATTAATGCCAATGTCATAACCTTCCCTAGTCTGATTTGGTAACCTAACCTGAAGTCTAACCCTTGTCCTTATTGCAATGCATCAAAGACTATCAGTTGCAATTTTTCATTTTTTTGATCCTAATGTTACTGGGTGTAGCATACCACAACTGTAATAAAACTGGGTGTGTTTGCAAATTATTGACTCCGAGTCACTATTTAGCATCAAATCATCAAACTATCCAAACTTTATATTCTTAAAACCCATAATTAACTTTGAAAAGGTACCTTTTGATGCTAAAGAATTAGTGTTAATCCATCCCTCACCATCTCAAAAGTACTTGTTCAAGATGGAGCACATGCATTACCCCAGCCAGCCTGAAAGAACACTGAATGTGATGGACAGATTTGGCCTGGAAGAAGATAGTGCAACAAAGATTAAAAAGACAGTATTAATCAGCTGCCCTTCCAAGTCTTTCAGAGAAATTATGTCTGAACTTTAGAGAGAACAGTGTCATGTGGAAATATTATTTAAATGAGAATGACAGTAATTAAGCAGATGGAAGCATCCTTTTTTCTTTCTTTATACTTTGATGAAAATTATACTTCGATAAAATGCCAGGGAGAACAATGCCTGCATCTCACTTTCTGAAGTTGCCTAGACTTATGATGAAAATGTTTAAATAGAAAAAAGTGAATCTATCGAAAGATACAAAATAGTTTGTACAAAAACCTCTTAACATTACCTACACACATAGGACCCCTAATACCTGCAGTTGTTATCAAGCATGGACAACTTTTGAAGGCTACGTAGTTCTAGATTTAGGACTTTGGCTCTAAGTCTCAGTCTGTAAACTGAAGTTTGCAATAAACTGACCTGTTACGACTCACTATTTAATATATTCATATAAATGCTTAAAAAAAACTGTTCTTATTCTCTCCACATAGCAGCAAATTTTCAGGCTATGTATCTTGACTCAAGTTTATGTATCTTGAGTTAGAGAGACTGGCAAAGTTCCTCAGTGAATTCACAAACTCCAAGATCCTCATAGGCTGAAGTAATTAATGTGATAAAGGGAGAGGCAGCATATCTCACCAGAAGCTATTTTATTTGGTCTGTCATTGTGGAATGAGGTCCTTTCTGCACTGCCTGCCAGATTCCTTGAATTTCTCAAGTGCAAAGCAGCCTGGTATATTCAACTGAAATGTTTCCTAGGTCGACTGGAGCTCCCAGTTGACAGAGAATCAGTGCAGTTGGTTCCCATTCAGCTACTCCTCAGGATATTTGACACTTTTGACAGGCTGATTTAGAATTGTGTTGTTACAAAATGAAATTTTCATAGATTAGAGTAGTGATATATGTATAAAGAGCTAAATCTCTTCAATTTAAAGCTTTCTTTTCCTCAAAGTGTCCAAGCTGCTGACAAGTCAGTTTGATACACTATAGTCATGAAGAAAAAAAGATGACCTTTTATTATTTAAATATAATGTTAGTATTGAAAAAGCAGAGTTGAGAACAGGTATTACACAGAAAGATTAAAAGATATTGGAAATCTCACTGCCTTCTTACATGTTCTTCATAACCTAGAAACATGGCACCATGGTCTAGTTAACAGCAACTTGAGAGCCAAGACAGAACATCTGTGTTTTTTCTCTATCAGTTTAACAGAAACAGTTTAATACAAGTAGAGGATCAAAAGAACTTCAGATGAGACAAAAAAGAACCAAGAAACACACACTGTCAGCCAAGTCACACAGATCCATTATGTAGAATATATAAGCAACCAAAGACAGAAAAAATGTTTGCATTAACCCAACAGCAGTCAGTTTAGAAAGTCAATTAAGAAAGCTTAATTAATTGGTTTATTATGCAAGTAATAACTCATATTAAACCTCTGATTTGTACAATTAAGTTTGTAACAACTGTATAAATGTTAAGTAGCTTTAAGAGTAAATCTGTAGTAAAATAAGTAAAGGTTATTATCTTAATGTTATTTTAATTTACCAAACAATCCAAATTCCTATAATTTGGGGACACTGTAGATACAAGTGTTTGCAGTGGTTAGACAGTGAAATACTGGCAATCAACTTATTGCTTACCTTGTTGGAGACTACACTATAAAAATGAAAGTGTCATAAGCCACTCCATGATGAATCTTTTTTTCTCTTCACTAAAAAAAGGCTGCAGGGAAGACAACCTAAATCTAGGGCTGAATCCTTGAGACAGAAGATTCATAAAAGGTATTGCAATAATACGTCCTTGGATATGATATCAGCTATCAATTCCAGTGAGTCCGTGCAACGCATCTATACAGGACATGAAACTGAGCCTTTCAATTGGTTTCAAGCAATTGAACTAAATGTAAGTTTGCACCAAATGCAAATTTTCTCCAACTCTGTTCTCAAAATAGCATGTATTTTTCTCTCTGGAAACAACTTCAAGATTGTTCTCATCCCACCTTACTAGAAATAAACTGAACAGAATGAACACTCATACTGAATGAAGAAATTATACAACTGTAATAACGAGTTATTCATTATTATTAATATGTTAGGACCATAAAAGTGAATAATTAAAGAGATATTTCTGCTTCAGAAAAAGATTATCAGACTGAAGGGCCAATTACTTTTTCCTAGAATGTAACTTAGTTCACATAACTGGTAACAAATACTGAATTAGGTGTCTTTACCTTACAGGTATCCATAGAAACAAGACTGGTGAAAAGTCCAACTTAAATCAGTCCTCCTAGCTGTCTAGATCAAAATCACAGTTTAAAAAGAACACTAAATAGGCTCTCCTGCAGCAATATGACCCAATTTTCTCCCTAAAGTCACCTAGCGTATTTTTCAAAATTTGATATTTAACTTTTTGGCCTCTATATCACATGGAGCATCAGGCAACTTATTTCTCACACTCTATTGATGGATTGCCAAATTATTCCATCTTCTTTAGCTATTAAAGTAAAAGAAAACATAGAGAAACAGAGGCAAGATTGAAACAACAAAAGACTTGACTAAGCTTCTAAATCCACAGTTAGTTTTTAAAGTTAGTTCAATAATGGATTTCCATATACCCAACAATTTTTTTTTTTTTTTTCTAAATAATTTACACTGTTATTATGGAAGAGCATGAAACAGACTCTTCACCCCCTTTATTTACAAGAAACAAAAGCTGATTCTGAATGAACCTGACAAAACAACATGTGTGGCCAAGACCAGAGTTGAGACCAAGCTTCAAGGCTTCTTTGGATAGAATACGCATTAACAGAACATCCTTTGCAGATGTTCTTTATCCAGTTGGATTCCCTGGCTTTTCGCTATCTCTGCTCACACGAGCCATGGCCAAAACAAACAAGTTGTCCTTTCCTCAGCAAAGTGCATTTGATGGTGCCACGCAGATGGGAGGCTTCCAAAGCAATGGTTCTCAGCATTCCAGCCGATTAGCTCTTCTAATTGGCTCTGTCTCCTCCCATCCCAGGATCTTCTCACAGTAAATCTAGTTAGGAAAAATTGCATAAAATGTAGTATCAAGGAAGTACCAGGGAGGTGATGTGAAAGTAACATTGCTTTTCAAGCTACATTCCTAGCATAGAAGACCAAGAGTTTATTTCCTCTTGGCAGATGTAGAATGTAAACAATCGTTCTTGGTCGTTCTGCAGCTTGATCATCTGTTTTTATGTGTTTTATATCCTGTCTCATCATTAGCAAGTATTAGGATGGAAAGCACAAGAACAAATAAACAAGTTGGGCTGTGCTGGTGCTCCTCAAAGTATTAAAACCTCTCAAGGACAGCCTGTTTCACCTTGCTCACATGCCCACTTAAACAAGTCACCTGAATTAGGATCAGAAAGACAAGCCCAGTCAGGGATTTTTTGCCTGTAGTATGTATATATACACATATATATATATACACACACCTCTGAAGATCATGCAGAAACTCTTGATCAAAGATTGTGTTACCATAGGATCCCAAGACATTTGCAATGCTTCATCTTTCTTCTTACGGCACTTTACCACTCAGCCTTTTTTTACAGGCTTTTGTAGAGAGTGTGGTGGTAAGAGGTACAGATGGTCTCTAGATTCTTTTAGATTAAACACCTATTGCACAGTTACCTACAATCACTAAGAGCTGGAGTTGTTGACCAATGCAATTACCTCTTCTCCTCTGTCCTTATAAAGGGCCAATGCAAGCTGTAGACTCTCTAAAGGGCTGCAGCTAGAAGAAAAAGTCAATGCTTTAGATAAACTGCAGTCTCCAGTATTTGGAGTGAAATTATCTGAGATTATTACAAGGTAGCTTGAGTGTAGGGTAGTGTTTAATATAGGTCTGAAACCCTGATCCACAACAGCTGCCTCCTAGATTAAAGCTTCTTTAGGTATCTGAGGTTTCTTGCCTTTTTCAATGAGATATAAAAGCCTTCCACTTCAGAATGGGCTCAGTTAAAGCAAACATACTTGTCTGATACAGTAGAAGAAAAGGAAATTACTATTAACCAACTGTGAAAAGGCCAAGCCAGTTTATGCGATTCTGTGAAGTCCTTCATGAAAAATAAATGCATGTTCTCAATAACAGTTTGCAGCCAGAAAAGCTCAATTTCAAATAAGAACTGTAATGAATTACAGTAAGTATTTATACATTAAATCTCTTCAGTGATAAATCACACATTTTTCAACTTGAGAAAAGCAAGATACACGTTAGATACAATATTACATAAGTCATACAGGTGGTTCCTGTGAAACCTAGAACAAACTTACCTATAGGAATCTCTAAAGAGCAATACTGTCTGAGATGAAATTTCCATGTTTCTTCCTCTTTAAAACCAATTCCCTTTAAACACATTATGTTTTCCAATGCGATTCACCTGTGAACGTAGCTGTCGATTACAGCAAACCTATTACAACTACTGTTTATTTTGGATAACAGTTATTTCACAGAACTACGTCTTTGTTACATACATTACCAACAAGGCATAATGACTGCATACGACCCTAGTATAAGGAGTTAAGAGTTTGCATTTTTAATTTCCTGTACCTCTCTTGTATTTTTCACTTGGTTATTTGGAAAGCTGATAGACATAAACATCGAATGACTTGGCATGAAAAGTGAATCAAATTCAGTAATATCTAACTTTCAGAAAGACTGAACAGACTCACGGATTTTTTAAAAATTATTTCTATGTAGGGTATTTGAAATGTGTTAGCAGTTCTGTTTAAATAAGAAAAATGCAACAACTAGTCTATAAAATCCTTTCCCCACTTCATTGATCTCTTTCTAATTTTCCTGATTTTCAGCATGTGGACAAGAGTAAGGATTAAGGAAGGGCTGAAAAAAGCCTTCATGAAGCAGAAACAGATATTTAGAAATGTAAGTGTCAGACCAAAGTCACACAGCTCTTTGCCATACTTATACATTCAGTTCATGCAGCTTGGTAACTGTGAAGTGAGTACTTGACAAAAAAAAGAGGGGGGAAAAAAGATAAATTCTCTCTCTACTTGAGCTTCCAGGCTTGGGAGTTGGCATGACAACTGTAAGCAAGTAGTCAAGTCAGGCACCGACAGAGTAAGAAGCCGAAAGAAACCAACAGAAACATGTAAAAAACGGGAATACAGCAAAGTGCTAGGAAAAGAAATGATAAAGTGTGGACATCACAGAGCTTTAGAGGTGTGGGCACTGGCACAGACAGTGAGTAACTATGTCTCTGCATAGCAGTAGGCAGAGTATCATATAGCTGAGATGGTGACTAGCTGTTTCTCCAGCGAATAAAAAGATTGTGCTACTCTAGGCAAAACTCCAGCTCTGTTGTGTGCCAACAGAAATAGCTGATCAGGCTGCACAAGAGCAGTTTCATAGTGAACTGGAAGTAGTGATACATAAAGAGCTTATTAATCTTCCTTTACCATTGAAGCAAGTTTGATTTCCAGAAAATAGGTATTTACATCTAAATCAAAGGAAAGAATTAAGAAGGGTGTCAAAAATAAGAATATCTGACATTTTTATGGATAACTAAATCTCATAAAGGAAGAAGAAAGGAGGAGAAGAAAGGAGGAGAATAAAGGAGAAAAGAGAAAAGAGAGAAAA
>VZTL01029183.1:686-18712 GCA_013400535.1 Scopus umbretta
CTGGGATATTCCTGGTGTAAGTTAGACCTCAGTGCCGTTATCTTCTTTTCTTATTTGATTCCCTTTTAGCCATCACTGGTCTAGACTAACATGTACACCGGAAAAGAGCAACATTCAAGGATGAGAAACCCTCAAGCAAACTATTAAAAATGTACGTATCTGTAGGAAAATGGATGAGTAAGAGGAAATAACTAGGCAAAGCATTGCATTCTAAATATACAGTAAAGTATTAACCCTAGCTAATGCATTAACTATTAAGGACACAATGCTATGTATTCATAATATATTTCAATGAAAAAGAAGAAAGGAATCCTGTGAGTGTCTGTTTTCAGGACAAATATTGCAATGATGGAAAGAATATTTGATTCTCTTGGTATGTGCTTGAATAACTGGTTTAAAGAAAGCACCTCTCAAACTTGATTGCTTTATGATATGGTAAAGTAATAAAAATATATGTTCAACGTATGTCCATTTGCAAAAATCTGGAGCCAATCTTTGTATCATTTTAAAATGCAAAATCTCTTAAACCTGTTTACATAGGAGCAGGTTATTTGATTCATGTGTGCTTTTGCAGGCATTTGTTAAGGAAGAAATCGAAAATTAAAGACTGAAAGGTGTGCATTTCACAGTGGGAGGTAAGGAACTGTTTTTTAAGCATGAAGGTAATCAACATTTAGCTAATAGTAACAAGGAAACGTATTTCCATTTCCAGTTTCCTATAGGCACCGGAGAATGCCGTAAACCCAAGGTCATTACAGCCTATAGTACAGACTACAGATTACAGGAATTCAGTATGTTTCAGCTGGGACTTATTATAAATCAGCTATTGTTAAATGTGATAGCTTAACCTTTTTGAAAATCTTATATGCACTCCCCAGAGCCTGTGGTGCCAATTTAGACTAACTGTTGAACAACAACCATGCATATTTTTAAGCAAATTACATTTAAACTGTAAAGACTGACACAGAATTCTTTACAAAGCAGTTGGATGATAGAAATTTTCACTTTACTACAATTTTTTACATTGCAATAGAAGGTCACATTGCATGTGATTCATGGCATAAATGGTTTTGATATACCCCATCACCTTTCAGGACTTCCTTGGGTAAAGTGTTTAAAGATTAGGAAAGCTCTCTAGAGTAACAGAACCTATTAATCCTGAAGACTTTCTCTGGTTGGGAGAACAGCTGAATATATAGAAGTTTCAAGAACATGTAGAAAACAGAACAAAGCCCAAAACATGTCAAGCTGAACAGTACATAGCAGAGCTATTGCAATCTGTTCAGCAACACATATAACTTATAACAAGTATATACCACCTATAACCTATAACAAGTGTACAGCTGCAAAGGAAGATCGAATGGGCCCATGTCTGGGGTAGAGATTTTGGATCTCCCAGCTTAGACATAGCCAATGTTGTCTACCATTTTCCCTGATACTATGGGAAGTATTTGCAGGATTCAATCCATATCTCCAAAATTGAATATTGATTAGCTTTATTTGATCATTTTTTTCCCCTGCTACAGTTATTCTAATTCTGTCGTTGAATGTGATATCATGAGGCTACAGACTGTAACGCGTAAAGTGTGTTCGGACTCATGGAGGCAGAGTTACATCATCTCTCTTGACCATCAGAAGTCAGTGTGGTGCTCTAGCACTGTAACTGTTCAGGGCTACGGGGCAGGAACACTGATGTACTGATAAATACAGTGGGCAAAGAGAAGGATAATCCTTCGAAGCGTGAAGGGGGGACAGAACATACTCACTTCTTGAAATAAGTTTGGGTAAAGTAGTCCTCACAGAATTTCATTTTGGCCCTAAAGGTCCAGGATATATTTGCTTGGGGTTGTTTTGAGGGGTTTTTTTGGTGCTGTTTTTGTTGGTGGGTTTTTTTTTGTTTTTTTTTTTTGGTGGTGGTGGTGTTTTGGGTTTTTTGTTTTTGTTTTTTTAAGAAAGTGTTCAATTGTACAGAATAATTTTATGTTGTATCCTTTCCAGAAAACAGTAGGTAAGAAACAGAAAGCATCAACGTTGCATGTGTAGCTGCCACTGCATATTTGTGCTGCTTGTCTGAAAGGTACAAAATAGTGAATTTGTGATGAAAATACCTAGAAAGATGCCATGGTAAGCAATGCAAAATATGTTATTTAAAATCAAGAAAATAGATCAAGCAGAATAAAGCAGACAGCAAGAACATTATATTTGTGACTTAACTGAAGGTGAAGACATCTGCAGTTCAAATGGTAATATTAGCGTTTTAGGAAATAAATGAGTAAAAGACACACTATTAGTGAAACATATAGGATATGGATGATATTTCCCTGTATTATATTCTGACTAATATAATCATATACATTCTATAAAAGCCATTATCTATCACTGGATTTTAGAGCTTAGTTTTAATTATTAGAATGGGAGAGTAGTTTTAAGATATTTTTCAGAATATCTTATCTGATGAAATATATATATGAAGAATATCTGATGAAAATACAGCAGCTAGGTAATCTTTTTTCAAAGTATCCCTTAACTTACAAATAAGATGTAAGTATCAATTTCTATAGTTACTGCCCTCACTCATACAGAAGAAAAAA
Organism: Scopus umbretta; assembly: GCA_013400535.1. Taxonomy (NCBI): domain Eukaryota; kingdom Metazoa; phylum Chordata; class Aves; order Pelecaniformes; family Scopidae; genus Scopus; species Scopus umbretta. The sequence goes on from VZTL01029183.1 coordinate 3,278, forward strand.
ATTTTTTTTTCCTTCACTCCTGATGCTATATTAGAAATTGCTGCTATGTCACATGTCATTTTAGGTGAAACTGTTCATTTTTTTTTTCAAATTACTTTCTACATTCTGAAAGTGAGCTGTAGTATCTTTAGTTGACTTTAGTTGCCACCAGAAGAGCAACACACATCACAGTGTGGTAAACCTGGCCTGAGAGTCCATCACTACTTAAAGCTCCTATTTATGTTGGTGAGATTACAGATTATGCCTTTTGAACGTTGCCATCTCTAGTTCATCACAAATGCTCAGAGTTGAATTTTTTTAATGTTCAGTTATGTTTTTTAGCAGAACTATCTGACTCCTTTATCTTTGCTTTTGATGTGTTACATTAACAAGGAGAGTATTTGTGATATCTATTACCAAACAAGTAGTTTTGAAAATAGATGTTGACTGGATAGTCAATGCAGCTAACAGATGGACTTGTAACACATTCTTCTGAATCACTAAAAAAGAAAAATAGATTCTCTTAAGCCTCTTTCTCTCAGCAGACGAGCTCTATGACAAACAATAGAATTCTGCTGGTTCCTTAGTGAATTGAAAAAATACATTGTCTGCCTCTAGAAGACAAGGTGAAAGACAAATTTCCTAGGAAAAAGAGCCTGGAGGTGATATCTGCTCTCTTAGTCTAACTCAGTGTTCCTGAGAAGAAAAATTGAAGAGCATAGCCTTCAGTACACCTATGCTATTACAATGCTATGTTGTTAAAGTTGGTTTTTTTATTTGTTGTTTTGAAAACACCGGTTATTCCTAATCACAGCCTGCACACAATTAATCATTGTCAGTTTGGCAGATGGCAGATGAGTTTGAAAAATATTCTTTTTATAAATATTTTCTTTGGATAAATTCACATTTTCTATACTTTATTACTTTTTCAGCCTTCAAAAAGAGAATTCATATAAACCCAGGACTTTTTCTTTTTAAAACCTCAATCTCATCTGCTGTTCATAGCCTGTGGCATGAACAGCTAGTTGTTGTGTTACAAACACGATGGTGGCAAATCTGGATCAGCAAAAAGAGTACATATGAAAATTCCCTGAACCTAATTTTCCCTTACTAAACCCCATTAAATGACCGCTAAGCAGTAGCCTTCTACAAATGAGTGTCTGATATGTTGTGCTTTGGGAATACTTTCTACTCACTTTGCATAAGTGCCAGCAAGCCCTTCAGTGACAAAATAGATTTGTCATCTCTTTTGCTGCTTCATAAAATCTTTGCAAAATAAGCCTGTCTAGTTATTTAAGTGTGCTCAGTCCTGAGGTCATGTTTGCCAAGTCTTGATTTCTTAGTTACAAACTTAATAATTTAACTATGGCTTAAGGAATGCAACATTTAGGCTTTTACTTTTGTATGCTTCTATTTTTAATAGAAGAAATAGGACTTTTGAAAACTTTTTGACTCTGAAGATGGTGACTAGATTTCAATAAGCAGGCCTTTCAATAAACTTCAAACTGATGCTAAGGAGATGGATGGCTTTCAGTTGATTAAAACATCTTTTTGTTACTGGGTTATTAAAGATGTCACAATGTTAAGGTGAAAGGGCTTCTAAAAAGCACTGTTTTAACAAGGCCACCCTATTTCTTTTCACAGACTTGGCCAGTGAGCTTCATCCATGTATCAGCATAAATTGCTGGAGTCAAGTGAAATGCACAACAAGATGTCTGTATTGATTGGCAGACTTGGCCTGTGAAGCTATTATGGGCACACAGTGAATTTCCCTTTCAGAAACCGATTGGCATCTTTGCAGTCATAAGCAGCTTGATGAGGGCTAATGTGAGGAGGGAAGAGTTTCCAGCACATGTCCTTGATGATATAGGTATATATCTATTGATTTTGAAATGGGAATGACAATGTCAGTGTGTGGTGTACGTGTGCTCTGTATAGCAGATAAGGTAGCCACTTTGTCTAGAGGGAGGTGCATGTCTGTCTCTCTTTGTTATCCATTTTCTAGAGGTTTTTTATTCAGTTCTGGGTACAAATCTTGACAGTGAAATGCTTAGGGATGTAAATTCAAGAAACAAAATTTCAACTTCATGTTATAGCAGCTTCAGAAGATATTGAAGACATTCATAACATATTACTCATAGTAGAAAACTATGCATGTTTATGTCTCTATGAAAAGATACAAATGCTACAAAAATGCAACCTGCATTTCAGTATCAATGAGGTTTGGTTTGTTTTGAGAAGAAAAGGAAAAATAAGTTAATTTAAGCCTCTAGTTCTGAAATTTAAATTTTTGTGTGTGTGTGTTCTGAGATTGTTTCTTATTCTGAAAGTACTTTGCATCTGTTAGAGAATTCAGAAAAAGATCAAATTGAAGCAAAACATCCATTTTTCAAAATATTTTTTCAAATAATAAGATATAATCCTTTCTTGTTTCTCTTGCATTTCAAACTGAAAAAATACTTCTGTAGAAATACTTAAATTCCGAGTAAACCAAAAACTAAACTGGGCTTTTTTTTTTTTTCCCTGCCCAGTTTTCTTTATAGTAATAACATATGCTAGTTTCTGTAATATATCCACTGTTAAAAAAAAAAGTTTCTATTTCTAATTTGGGATAGATAAATCACGCTTGTATCATTATGCAGATATGCTACATGTACTCAGACAGTAGCCTTTACCAAGGTCCTTCAAAGTTTAGCTAGTTTCTAAATGGTAATTCATTGTCTCGGCATTACAGATCTGGCCTGGTCATTGGTACAATGTGTTTTATTTTGCATCATTACTCATGTCTTTCTCCTGCTTTCCACATTTGTCTGCCATAGGAAGTATGAACATCTTTGACATACTGACTGCATTCTTCTGTTTCATCATGAATTTCAATAATTCCTTTAAAGGAGCCAAAGTGTTTCACTGTATACTAATTGAGAGTCCACAAAACAAATCCTCCAAAGCTACAACAGATTTGGCTCCCCAGTTTTTGTCTGAAGTTCATTCATTTCCCCTTCAAGTTAAAACTTTATTGGAGGGGGCAGGAGGGGAGGAAGCAAAGCAACACCTATATATAAAGAGAATAAAATCCTTAATTACTAATCAGGGAAAGGAGACTCTTGAAGGAGATATCAGTGAAGAATAAATACTATGCAATAATAAATGCACTCAAAAATAACATTGCATAAGTGATGCAAGGAGACAAGAAAAACATCATTAGGAGATTAATCAAGGAGATTCATGATTGTGTATTTTTTTCTAAATATGATGAGAGTAATGTTAACATTTATCCAAAATATGTTTTCTTTTGGTGCCACTTTGAACTGAGTGCAGTACTTCATATGTTGCACCAAATATATCCCATTAACCTTTCTCCTTTTGTAGAAAATCAAAATGATCCTTACTCTTCTTGCAACCTCTGTCAAATAATAGTTCTGCCACAGAAGTCTGCTTTTCATAGGAAAATGGCCCCATTTCAGATGATTGACCCTAAAGAACTTTGCTCAGAGTGTCTAATCTATCTAAGAACTTTCTACCATAGGTTTTATGAAAAACTGTAAGATCAATACTCAGATGACTCATTTTTCCAGAATCTCAGAATATTGTAACCTTTAAAAAAAGTAGAGAATTTAAGGTTAAAAAAAAAAAAAAGTGCTAATAATATAGATCTTCAATTCTTATAATGAAGAGAAGTACTTTAAACTGTTAGGAGATACATTGACATGTCATGTGAGCAAACTCTGAGCAAAAAGAAAGTATCCAAGAAGCAGCTCACTATTTGCTGAAAGTTGTTAATGGGATGAATAAGACAATTCAGAGCATCTTATACTATTCTGGATACAACTCAGTTATCTGAATGTCATATTAGTATCAAACTAACATCTTTTCCTCATTTTTAGGTAGCTCAAATTTGACTTGTGCTATGTTGCGCTATATTACAAGTTGGTAATGAGAAAGGCATCTAGTCCTTCAATAACTGGGTTTGGGGGAGGTGTTTTGGTTTGGTTTTTACATTACCCATGAAATCCACCTTGTCACTTCCAGCTCTACCATCTTATACAGTGCACACCATTACAGTGGAGTAAGGAAAGGGAGCATTAAGCAGGTAAGATGGCTCCTGACATACCTCTTAGAGCAGTTTGTTATTCAGCAAGGAGTTGCAGCATAGTCTCGGAGATCCTCAGGTGTCTTAGTTGTTTATTACTCATAAAGATAAGATGGCACAAATTATTTCCAGCTTTATTGTTTCTGTTGGCAGTCTGGGAAATTGAAATGAGTTCTTTCTATTTTGGCTTCCACCCACATGTTGAAAGTTTTGTCTCTGTCTTCATGACACATTGGCTAGTCGCTAGCTTTTGAAATGGGAAAGTATTACAATCCTATTACCCTCAGACTTTCCACCAGTTTTGCAAAATGAAGTTCACAGACATTCTTCTATGCTGAACTTTTTGAGGTTCTCCCATAGTGTCAAGATTAATTCAGCTGGTAAATGTTTCATATGAACCTTTGCAAAGGTTAAGATTCTGATTTCAGAATACAAGTTACAGTAATTGGAATTTACCCTCTGAGTTATTGCCGTTCTTTTCTTATAAAGGTGTAGACTTGTTTTTGGAAGTCAAAATATGCTTTTAAAATAGCTTATTTTACTCCAAACCCACGCCTGAAAAAAACCCCACCAAATTTCCAATGCTTATGGAAAACTTGAACAAAATAGTGCTAGCAAATTGTACTTTTATTTTCTTATGGACAACCCCCCCCATGACTATCTGCATGTAAACAAACATTTTAAGAGTCTGGTTATGGTTATTGCTCTTCATTGCTTAACATCTGTCTATGTCTTATTGTTTCTCCCTCCTTCATCTTAATCCATTTATCTCATTTTCATGTTACATCTTTCTTATTAAGAAGATGAGCGATTGCAATGAGAGATTACTCACTGCTATGTTCTCCATGTCAGTACAGTGACCAACATCATTGTACTCAGCCTGGCTGAATGGTAAATTACTTATCAAACCTGCACTCCTAGTGAATGACTGAATGTATATTCAGTTGCCACCTTCCAATTTTTGCATCATCTAAGGCAAAAGTCCCACAGATGACAGCCTCATTCACTATGCAGCCCTAATTCATCCCTCGAGCACTGTCCATCCTACACAAAATGCAATTAAGTAATTAAAACCTGTATCAAAATGCATGCACACAGGGGGGTACAGGGAATTAAAAATGCACAGTCAGTGTTGATTCTAGCATTTCTTCATTTTTCAGTGCTTGACTTTGTAGACTTAATGATCTTTTATCAGAGTTTTTCCATGCAACTTGCTATGTTTGTTAAAAAGTAAATTGAAAGAAACTCAGAATGGCTATCATGGGGGACAGTACAGAGACCCATGCAGCTACCATTTAGAGGGGTCACATCAACAGTTCAACCTCTTTCTATTCAGCTAACAAGATTTATAAGCAGTAAAGGTTGTGAATTGTCACCCTTTATGAAGATGAGCCACAGGGGGAAGATATGGGATGTATTTTGCTGGGGGTTTCTATATAGTGTTTGCTGATGGGAAATTATACCATGTAAGAACTGTAGTTTTTAGTCTAGATTTTCTGTATATCTAGTCACCTCTTCCTTTTGTACCAACCCCAGGTACTCTAAACTCTGTGGGTCTTCTCTCTATCTCTTGAACTCCTGAGTTTCTGTTCTGCTCTCTAACATGTAAGATTATTAATTTTAAGAGCATTAATCATAAGATTAGTAATTTTAATGTGATTTTTCCCCTGCTCTCTAATATTTTAATCTGGCCATGACTATGCATGCCAGGGGTACAGTCTGACTCTGGCTTCAAAGGTGTGTTTTGGGGCTAAGACCAGACTGAAAATTAATAGTATAGATGATAATCAGTATATGAATATATAGAAGAAGGCAGAAAGGTACTTAAAGTCCTGGCTTTATTTCCAGAAGTGTTATGGTAAAGTGGAATGTGATGAACATTTATCAGTACGAAATCTATAATAAATCTTTATATTGTTAAAGTCTGTGGTGGGACTGCTGAGCATTTAGAGGAGTTCATAATCCAGGAAAAACACACCTACATGCATTGTAGTGGTAATGTTGCAAGCATCAGTATACAATACATCAGAGAGATTTGGGCATAAGATGAAATAATTTTTATCTTTTTACAAAATAATTATATAATCCTTGTATTTACCATAATACATGATAAACTTACATGTTTTAAAGAAAGAAAATATTTATATTTCATGTCCTTCTAAATGCATTTGAATTATTTTCCCACTTTTTAATTCTGCCTTTGAAGGACAATATCTGACCCTGCTGTCCAGTAGAATTATATAGTTTAAATGAAAACCAGGTAATTTTTCATGGATCCCTGCAGGCTTTCAGTTAGAACTGTATGTCAGAGCACAACGCAAGGTGCAACTGCTGTGTAGTCTGTCAGCACGGTGACATTGGCAACTGGTTTTATTTTAAGCTCTTTTTTTAAACAAGTGATTACACTTGATTTAGAATCTATTGAATCAATGATTGTAAACAAAGCCAGAATTTTCTCTGAAAATAGTCTATAATTTACTGAGGAGCATGATAAACCTCCGTATGAGTATGCAATAGTCTGAAACTCCTAAAGGAAAAGGCGTGGCTTGACAGAAGAGCATTAGAAGAAAATTAAATCTAATTAAAACAATGATGATGTCAACAAACTGTTTCTAGATACAGCCTTTCTTCTAAGTAATGCAAAATGTTAGAGGGAGAAGAAAGCCTTTTTTGTGAAAATAAATATTGTTTTCTTGACTCTAGGTCTTGCTTTGTAGATTTGGAAATATGTAATAGCCCTCAGGGAGACAGTACTGTACTTGAAACGTGTAAGTCTAAGGCCTGTAGTGATGTTGAAAGGAATGACAGACAGATGCCTCTTTGTACATTTGAGTGTAATGCGGTTTAAAAGAAAATGCAATGTTTAAAAGGTCCCTGGTCGTCTTTTTGACATATTCAGATTGTAGTCAGTTCTACAGGGAGATTTAACTGTCTATTCTGTCAGACAGAAGACTGGGAACTATACAGGAGTTAGCAGAAGCCACAGATGAAATTTGCTTCTTCAATTACATGATAAGTTCTGTTCAAAAGAAAACATTGCATTCTGTTTTCAATTTCAAATATGAAGTTTTCTTTCTGTTCCCATCCTGCCAGAGTCTGCTGATAACCTCCCAGCTGGAGGTTGTTATCAATGGGAAGGAGGTCAAAAACACTCATCCCAGAAATGGCCAAAAGCTTGGGACACTAAAGACATGAAATTAAATCTAATTCCAGAAGGATGTTTACAATGTAATGAGTCCTGGAGGTTAAACTTGGATACAAAATACTTACGTTTCTAAGGTAGTATGTTTGAGTGAGGAATTTTTCATAATAGTGAGAATTATTCTGTACTGTTTCTAGACTTGCTTTAGTGAAGAACTAGGACACTTGCCTCCTACACAGGAGTACAAAGGCAGCACAAAATGAACATTTCTGCATGTTGTAATGATGATACCATCGTATTGGGTTTGCACGGCAAGGTTTTGTTGGGGGAGGCGGGGGGGGGGGGGGGGGGAGCTACAGGGATCTTTTCTGTAAGAAGCTGCTAGAAGCTTCCCCTGTGTCTGATAGAGCCTACGCCAGCCAGCTCCAAGACAGACCCATCACTGGTCAAGGCTGAGCCCATCAACAATGGTGGTGGTGCCTCTGTGATAACGTATTTAAGAAGGGGAAGGGAAAAACTGCACAACAGCAGCCGGAAGAGGAGTGCGAATATGCGAGATGAACAACTCTACAGACACCAAGGTCAGTGAAGAAGGAAAGAAGGGGGAGGAGGTGCTCCAGGCACCAGAGTACAGATTCCCCTGCAGTCCATGGTGAAGACCATGATGAGGCAGGCTGTCCCCCCACAGCCCATGGAGGTTAACAGTGGAGCCGATACCCACCTGCAGCCTGTGGGGGACCCCATGCTGGACCAGGTGGACACACCTGAAGGAGGCCATGACCCCATGGGAAGCCATAAATAAATAAATAAAACAGAATGTATGAAGGATATTGTCATTGTTTGGTTTTAATTTTATATGCCTATTTTAAGACTAAAGAAGAGTGAACAGAGCTTCCGTCTCAGAAAGTCCCTAAGCTGCTCACTGTTGTGGTCTGGATGGTTCTATCTGGGGAATTATGAATAAATCCTTGCTCTGTTCTTCTATTTGATTGTAAAGTTAAAAGTATTTCTATCTTTCATTTTCTAAAGGAATTTTTTTTTACAATTTTCTACATCATTCATTGATGACAAGATTTAATATTCCTAACAGAACTGTAGATAGGGATTTTTCTCTCTCAAATATGCCAAAATCACCAATGTAGTTTAAAGGTTTATGTATTTTGGCTCAAGTTTTATAGAGAATTTCTTTACTTCAGAGGTTAAATTTTACATAGTGACCACAATGACGGCATTTCTGCCAGGGCAAAGAGAAAATACTCCATTAATGAAGATAACATATAAGAACAGCTAAGGGCAGGATACAAGAAAGACCATTAGGAAGCTCACAAAGAAATTTGAGTTGTGTGTCTCACCATTCGGTGTAATTGCATCAGTCACCATTCACATCCCTGTTACCTAATGTTTCATGATTGATTCACCCCATTTAACCTATCATCTTCAACATTTGACTCAACTGACTTTTTGGTGCTTTATACAGCAGAAGTGTGAGGCACAGGAACATATCAAAGTGAGAAAAATCTTTCAAAGTGGTTTCTGCTAGCCAAGGTTGTCAGCAGAGCCTTTCCTTTAATGCATAGCGGCGAAGCTGACTGTGAGGTGGGGTTTTTCTGCATTAATTATAAGGCAGGTTAAATAGTGTCTGTTTTAGAACGGGTACAATCTTTAGCTTATTGGCAAGCAGAGAGGTTCCAATTCTGCCTGTAAATGAAAGGAATTAGTGTTTGCCAATTAAATCAAACAGCTGTTTCACAGACAGTATTGCTAACAGCTACCAACTAAACTCCAAGCCGTTACTCTGGATTGTTTAATGAACTGCTTTTAATACGTAGTAAATGCTAACCTCTGTATCTCAATTTATTGAGCAAGAAGGGAGGGATATTTAAAGGCACATCTCCCTTCAAACCTCCATAGTGTCATAGGAACGGTCTGTGCCAATGAAGCATGGAATTTGAGACTCTTTCTTACACTATATAAGTTTATAAGGAACCTGAAAAGAATAGTGCTAGTTAAATTGTCGTTGACAGTTCATAACAAAAATCACCAGGATCTGATGCTATACAGTGACTGTATTTTTCTCTCTTAAGGAGATATTGTCGGTATGTTATGCAAACTTGCATCTTGTATTCTTTGATGATAACTGCACAAGACTGATGATAAAATCAAAATGCATCTCTCATTGGACATGCCAATTTATGTAGTGGGTTTGGGTGGTAAAATTAACAAGGGTATTGAAAACAATGTTATGGTTTTCAGCTTGAAACATTCAAAACTTAAGAATTATATCCCAAGGTTATATAAATATATATATTTTATTTTTTTCCCCTCACAAGGTATAATATCTGGTGTTAGTTCTCCATTGCTCCGAAAGCCTTCTCTACATCATCTCTTCTCTGAGAACAAGCATAATGAAATGATACATCAAAGTTATCTCTGCTTCAAACACTAGAAGTGACTGGTCCAGAGCTCTGCAAAAGAAAGTTTCCTGTGTAGACATACGTTATTTGGAATCTAACTCACTTAGTCCTGTTGTTCTTAACAACAATCTCTTTGCTTCTCAACTGATGGCTCTTTGAGATTTCAGTATATCCAGGTACAATGAATCACCAACTTCCAGCCCTAAATATTGGTAGTACATTCAGTTGCCTATATGTCTGCAGATATTTTTCTAGAGATAAGTGTAGATTTCTGAAGTGTCTTAGAAGGGGACTATTCTATCTTGCTAAGCGTCAATTGTCCAAAAAAACCCCAAAAATATCTTGAAAGCGATAAAAATGAGTTTATAATTTGAATCATAAATGTTCAGGGAAACAGAAGACTGATCTTCAGCACAAAAAGGAAGTACACAGAAGGTGAAAGCAGAGAGAGGTTACCTAGGAAGAGTATAGAGACACTGGGCATGCAAGGACAGAGTTAGGAAAGCCAAAATTCTACTCAGTCATGAAACTAAGAAGGGGATGTAAAGGGCAACAAAAATTGCCTCTGTTAAGTACATTAGCAAGAGAAAGGTGGAGGAAAACGTGGGCTTGTTTTTCAATGATGGCAGATCACTTGGTGATGAAGGATATGGAAAACATTGATCAGTTGCCCTGTGGGGAGAAGTTGTGGGAGTAAGGCTTGTTTAGCTTGGGGAAGATTTGGCCTAAGAGCTGACCTTGGTTTTGTCTACAGCTTTCTGATGGGACTGTGTGGAGAACATAAAGACAAACCCTTCTCAGAGCTGCACAGAAGGCAATGGACATAAGCTGAAACACAAGAACTTCAGAGAAGATACAAGGAGTGGTGCTGGTTTGTGTGGTTAGTGTGTTTGTATTCTTTTTACTGTTTTTGCCAAGACAGTTGTTAACACAGGAACAGGTTGCTCACATTGTTGAATCTCTGTCCTTGGAAATACTCGGAACTTGTGTGGATATGGCCTTGAGTAACTTGAGCAATCTTGGAGCAAGGAGATGACTTAACCTCTAGAGGTCCCTTCCAAGCTAAACTATGCTTTTCTGATTATATGTCCAGTAACATGACCTTACTAAATCATTTTAAAACTATGGAAATTCTTTGCTTAGAGCCTCCTATCTTCTAATGAAAGTTGTTCTCTGAACTGATTCAGAAAGAATGCCAGTAAGAATGCTCTGGTTATGGAGCGTGGCATTGGACCAGTCAGACTAAGCTTCAGGTTTTTTTCTGTATATCTTTGCCTATTACACCTTCAGATACAAATTGGTTTGCTTTTTTCCTAAGTTTCTTAAGAGAGTTTCTGAGTTCGTGAAACTGCATACATAGAGAGCATCCCTAGCCCACACTTTAATTCCTAATGCTGTGTTAAAAAGGTATCAATGTCTTTTTATTGATTCTACCTGCATTGTACAGACGCTGTTACATCATCATAAACTGGAGTTAGTCTTGCTTGCTGTGTTCCTATGGCTATGCTTTGCCTAAACCATACAGAATCTAAAAGTAAATGGCATTTTTCTTTCTCAATTTTGAAACTCAAACTGTCAAGCAACAGTGAAAAAATATGAGAAGCTTTCATTTTTTTTCCTTCTTGTTACCTAGATCTTGTGTATCCCTTAAATGCAGCAGAGAATGAAAAATATAAATATTTCTTAGAAGCTTCCTTATTTTCTTTCCTTATTTCCAGCTAACATCTGTCTTTGAAAGGGGAGAAAACAAAAAAAAAGACAAGGAAAGAAAAATTAAGGAAATTTCCATAGACCTGTTGCAATCAGCATTCTCTGTGCTTTTTCTGTTCAGTTTTATGAGTAAATCAGACCGGAGAAATTACACTTATAATAGGGGGTGGGGAGAAACAACTACAAACCAAATACACAAAAAACAGAGATGCAAGCTTCTGACTTTACAGATGGCTGTTTTTCTTAATTATATGGATAACAGTTTAGAAATACCTAATTGGTCATGCTTGACAAGTAATAGCAGTTTTTCCAAGATAAACAAATGTTCACATTTTTCATACTTAATCAGGGAGTTTATGTGCAAAAATGACCAAATGTATCATCTATTCTAAGCCTCCTATGCTATTTTGTAATAAACCACCATCTGTACTTTGATTTTACAGAATCTGTGTGTGATGACCACAGAATCTGATTATATGGCAGATGGGTTTGGGGAAGAAACTAGACTTTAATTTTTTAATTTTATTTTATTTTTTAAAGTAAACTACAAAACCTCACTTCATTAATTTAGAGATGTCCCCAAAACAAGTTTATTTTATTTTTATCTGGCAGATAGTGCTCTGAATACTCAATAACTGTCTTACTCTTGCTTTCCTGTGTCTTCCAAACACATAGACATTACTTGATGTGTGTATTCAGCTTGTGACATTGTGTATTTGTTTCTGTGCTGTTTGTTTGCATATCAATTGTGTATTTTCTGAGTTATTTAGGTTTTAGTGAATGAGTTTGTTCATTATGGTTAAGATATTAGTCACATAGCTTTTTTTTTTTTTCCCCTAGTTAATTGTTTTATGAAACTTCATAACTCTGCAGGTTTTGTCCTAGTGACTAAACATACCTGAAATAGCTATTCTTTACTAACCGTTTGATGAGCAGTTCTTCTTTCACACCAACAGTATTTCTGGCTTTTGTTATTTAGAACATTTTTGCAACGTGTTACAGGATGGGGCTGTGCCTGCAGGGAGACCTGCAGCAGAGGAAGGTTTGGTACAGCTGTGTCCTGGCACCCCCCAGGTCAAAGTGTGATCCTCCTCCGTTCCTCCTCAGAAGTCTCCAGTCATGTTTGCAAGCCAGACTGGGCACGTACCATGCAATGTGTCTGATTCTAACCATGTGCAATTTAAGAGCATTTATGTAGGAAGGCAGTGAGGAATACTTAATGCAATACAAAACTCACACCTTTACCCTATTTTTCGATAACTTGTCCATTTAGAAAAAGTCTTAACTATCTCAAAGAAAACAACCTAAAAGAATACCACCTCCTCTCTACTCTCACGGTCCCCCCTCCCCCTGCTTTCTGCTGATCCCTACCCCAAATCCTGGAAAAATGGATTTTTATCAGTGAAACTGGGAGAATATTCAGCAGCTAGCTTTCAGCTACTCTGAAAAAAACATATGGTGACCTGGAAGTCACTTACACTATCTTTCTACACATTTTTTTCTAACCTTTCTTCCTGATCATTCTCAGTCTAGCCTTTAAGGGTTGTTCTGTCTAAATTGTGCTTCTTAGCATGCCTTGAGCATGCTGCACTCCAGACCCCTTTTACTATCTACTCTTCATGCTTTCAGGGAGGACAGCTGACATTGGGATAAATGTTAACAAGATTCCATGTGATTAAAAATTGTGGTTAGTGGAGAGTCCCAAATGGGAGTAATCTTAGCCTGAATTATCATGAGAATGTAATTTTTCTCCACTGTCATGAGCTAATTTAATCTGATTAGTGATAGTGTGAAATGACAAGATTGGAGTGGAAAAGTATTTTACCATATCACCAGATTTAGAGCAACTTCCAGTTCTGCTGAGTTTTGAGAAGCAGTCTGTTTCCAGGCTATTGCAAAAGCATCTGTTCTTGTATGTCATGGCTTAGAGATTTGCTATTTTAGTAATAGTGGGTATGAAGAAGAGAGGAAAACTGTCATTGAAGATATTCCCAAGATACTTATGATGATAGCTGGAAATGGTTTGGATTTTTTTGTTGTTTTGTTTTGTTAGAAGTGGGTTGTGTTAGTTTGTTATTCACAGCTCCAAATAATTGGTAGGATAATACTTGTTATTAGGGAACAGGAGAAGAAAGATTAACTACACTCCCTGATTACTCCTCTTCATGAGGGTTGTATGTCTGTCTGAGCTGCAGGGCATGTCCCCTTTGAAGGACTGAGGATGAAGCACCACGAGAAGGAGAGTTCCTAATATCTTTGTCCATCTGCACACTTCTTTCTGATTGCCCTGGGGCCAGAAGACCTCTAAATATTAGGAATATAAAAACCTGAAAAAATTTCCTTCAGGCACATGCTCAGAAATATAGAAATACATTTTATGATGTTTCTGAGCTTACTAAATATTGAGAATTGACTCGAACTAATTGCATGAGAATAGGCTCTGACCCAAAATCATTGGTACCTACCATTCCAGGTTATACTAGAACAGCTACAGGCATAAGCTTTGTTATGATATTTCAGCACTTATACTTCCCAACTCAGCTTCAATCAGGGAGTATAAATGTGTGCAAAATGGACAATTGCTGTTAAAAAAGTGTTTTGGTTTGCTTATTTGTTTGAAAGCTTTTAAAGTTTAGTTTGGACTTTTTTCAGTTTATTGGCTAGAATTTGTGTTGGGTTTTATTACATAAAAATCTGTATTTTTCTCCTTAACATATGGATAAAAAAATAAAATGTAGAATGAAATATAAGAAAATATGCAAGAATATAAACACAGTATATATCTTAAAATAAAATATATGACAAAAATTAAAATTAAATACTTTATTCCTTATGCTGAGCAAAAACCTTCTAGAATTTTTATAAATACATGTGTGTGTGTGTTGAACTTTCATTATGTGAAATTCAGTATTTCTCAAATCACAAAAAAAGAAAAAAAGTAGGAAATAAATATTAGCATGGTAGGAAAATAAAAGTAAGATGGAAAGAGAAAAAAATCCTGTACAGATGATCTGCGGTAAGCATGTCATAGGCTGATTCATATGCTGGCTGAACCTCATTAAGATCGTTGTTATTTTCTTCACACATAAAGCTACTCGCAAAGAACTGGTGTAGATTTGAAATCCAAGTTCTCTATTCATTGTATTTCATTAGTAACTTGAAAGGAGTTTAAATTGTTTAATCTTATCATTTTAAATCTTTGGGATTATGCAAACTGTTCCCAAGTGGATTAAAACCATTGAACATCATTTAGATATTTATCAAAGCTTGAAACAGTGAAGAAAATGCTAGAGGACAGAGCAAAAGCACTGTTGTGCTAATATGTACTAGAAAAGCTTGAACAGGATCAACTTGATAAAGATTGAGCAGTTAGCTTGAATTGTTGGATAGCATTATGGAAATGCTCTTTTTAGATGTAGCAAGTAACGGAAATTAGTGTGATTAATATCTATCACAGTTTTGAGAGGCGATTTCGTCTTAACACATTTGTTAGTGTTTTTTATGAGCTTGTAAGTTGACAGACGCAAATGTTGATGTTGACTTCTGCAAATCATTTGAGATTTGAGTTATACTTGCGTGACATTTTGATTAAAAAAAAATTACCACTGTAGAGTATGAATATATGTAACTTAAGTGTATTTTTCATAGTTATTATAACATGAAATCTTTCTCCAATAATGTCTTTCCAGTTAGATCCTTCAACAGTCTATTCTTAGTGCCATTAAATCCAGTATCTTCCATGCTGATTTATAAAAGATATAAAAATAATTACATGTAATATTTGTTCATCACATGGAAATTTGTGGGACAATGAACAAAAGTAAGTATGTACCAGCTGAACTATATTCTTTGGTAATATAGACTCAATTAAACTATGTGGTCAAACGCAAAGTCATATATCTTAAAAAATAAAAATAAGCAGTCATTTTTGTGCGATAGGGACAGTTATGAAATGGAAGTGATTTAGGGCATTATGTATTGATGTTTGTATATATCTATGTGTATAATTATTATATATACATTTTATGAAATAAGATGTAGCTAACTGAACACAATTTTTAGGAGTACAAACAAGGGCATGTCAAATGGAAGACAGCAGA
>VZTL01029185.1:0-12908 GCA_013400535.1 Scopus umbretta
GGGGGGGAATGAAAAAAAAAATGAAGTACTCAAAATGCCAATAGCTAATGGTTTCTTTGGAAAAGTGAGAATCAATTTAACAAAAAAAAAATAATCATAAGGCTACAACTACTTACCAAGTTATAAATCACTTTTCAAGTACACTGTGGCACAGGAAAATACTCTGTGCTGAAAAGTAGTGTCTAGATCACGTACCAAAGTGGCACAGCACTACTCAAAGCAACACCTGCTTGTAAAACTGATGTCTTTGAA
Organism: Scopus umbretta; assembly: GCA_013400535.1. Lineage (NCBI taxonomy): Eukaryota > Metazoa > Chordata > Aves > Pelecaniformes > Scopidae > Scopus > Scopus umbretta. The sequence goes on from VZTL01029185.1 coordinate 253, forward strand.
GTCCCACCACTACTTCAATCTCCTTTCAGCAGATGCAGCAGAACAGCCTGGCCCCTAGCTGACCCCAACCCCCTGGTTAAAACCAACTCCTCTTTACCTTCCTTAAAGATGTATGCCATGATTGAGTAAGATTTTCAGCTTTTAGTCTTGGAGCATAGACTTCTGCATCACTGCTTTGTACATAAGTGCTTAAAGTACACAGTGCTCCCACCCTATTTGGGCATCACTAGTTTGCCTATACAAAAGCATCACAAAATAGTTTTGATCGGAAGGCACCTCCAGAGGTTATCCAGTCCAACCCCCTGCTCTAAGAAGAATCACATCTCAACGTGAAATACAGGAGAAAGCATTCATACTGAAACAACTTTATTACAAAGTACTGACAAAAAGAGTTCTCTGAGTGATTTAATCTCTCACTTGGAGAAATGCCAACAGACTACTAGAAACCTGACTATTTCTGCTGGATATGGAGCAGCCAATGCACAGGAAGGTCCAGGAAACCACAGACCTGTTTCTTTGGTCAGTGAGGAGACCCACTAGGCTACAACTGGTAGATACCCATCAGCAAACCCAGTTCTCAGCTACCAAAATCCCATCAACTGTGCTGGAATCACATGAACGTATTTGTATTCTGATTGTATAAAATGAAAGTTATTATCATGATTTCCTCATGAAAATTCACTTTGAGGACAACTCTACCATATACTCATTGCTCTTTTGTAATATCTACCACACCCTTCAGTAAAACTTCCCAAGAATAACCACAGGAAAAATAAAATTAAATAACCCCTCAAAATCACCATCATCTATCTATGAGTCACTCCTAAGAGTAAGCATGTTTTTACTGAAATTAAGATACCTTACAATTCTGAATCAAATTTTTATTTTAATTATTTTGTATCCCACTGCCAACCTGCAATGAGGCACTGCTTTCAGCTGCAAAAAATTCTGTGTTCTTGACCACTGTCACAGTGTTTAACAAAAATGTGGTAGGAGGAAGCTTTGTGACCTAGAAAGGAGATGTACTCTATGAACAATGCACAGAGCCCAGAGAGTAAGATGTCGTTATTCTACTTATGTATATAGGCAGAGGAAAAATGAGTCCAGTATAAAGATCATATACTTCATGTACTGCAAGAATTGTTATTTATATGAACAGATTAAAAAAAAAAAAAAATCATGAAGACGAGCATCCTTGCAGTACAAAGAATAAATTATCAAATGCTGATCAAATCTCATAGACTTGGCCAATTTGTTCTCTTGGGCATTTTGTTTGCCAGGTCTCCAGTTATCCAACGTGAAGCAACAATACTTCACATCCGTGGTTTACAAGTATGCTATCAAGCCCATTTAAAAGTTGTGTTCAACTGTTTCTAGTTATCTCATCAGATACTTTGAAATACAGCTTCTTTTTCAGCTTTTCTTCAAGGAACATATTTTTTCTTTCCTCTCTTGTGGCTGCATACTGAAACGGGCATGTGAGCCAGAGACACCGGTGGGGCCGAGAGGTGTCAGACCAAAACACCACCTGGACAGTTTATGGAATAGCTTTCAGAGTTTACAGAAAACAATGCAGATTTCACACCTCTGATTTTATTTCCATTCAGATTAGATAAAGCACAGAGAGGAAGGACAGGAGAACCCATCACTCCCAGGAAATCATGACATAGGACATCTTTAGTGTCCACAAATCCTACTGTTATCTGGTAGGTGCTTTTCCTGTTACATTCCCCTTATGTTGTCTACTCAAACAGCATCAACACTGAATAGAGGAAAAGCCCCCAGAATGTATTACTTGACATCACCGGAGTCCATCTGTAAGAAGTAACTGTCATGATAACAAGAATCTCTCTCTTATCCCTGCTTTTCATTTAAGCCTTAATTCATACAACTGCCTCTCCCTTTTTCATAATGTTCTGCAAAGTCACTGGCAAGCACAAAAGAGCTCAGCTCACTCAAATACATTTAACCTACGTACAAAGAGCTAAGGGAGCTATTTCAGCCCTGCCTTCCAAAAAAAATAAAAACACATACAACATCAATTATCAGTTCTGCCTTTTTGAGCCTCTGGTTCTCTAGCTTACAGACTCCCTCATATCACATGTTTATACGACAGCCCTAAGAGTATGTATTTTAGTCATGGAAAAAACAAAACTGTTGATTGCTGTTTCAGTTGTCATCAGAACAACTAGAACCTTGTTTGCTTTCATTCTACATTTCCTTCTTCATATTCTCTACTGACATGCAGCGTGCTCTAGAAGATACACCCTCAAACTACCATTTCTAGAGAATTTTCGATTTGAGATAAAGAGAAGCCGCAGTGGTTTTCACATGCAAGTTTTCTGAGTTAGACGCCTGCAACATGTTCCTCCTGTATTATTCTTCTAAGCAAGAGGAGCACGTTCTCTTGGCAGACTAGAGCTGACACTAACTAGCAAGTAGGTCTAGGCTCTCAAGAGGAGATATCCACCAGTGGCCTACTGGAACATAACTAACCAAGTCACAAAGTAGTAACACTTGCAGTATAGAGATACTAACCGAGAAGGCACACAACTTTCAAGTGTTTTGCTATAATGAAAGCGCCAGTAAATAGTCCTATTTAAACTTTTTAGCAACCATCAAAAGACCTTCTTAATGTTTGCAAAGGTTCTGTAGCTTCAGAGACAAGCAGTTTATAGCTCATAGGATCACTGAATAATTCAGGTTTGAAGGGACCTCAGGAGGACATCTTGTCCAACCTCCTAATATGTAATTACTATAAACACTAGACCGATTCTACAGCAGCTGGCTCTAATCTGAAAACCATTCATATAATCAACATCAACTCCCTACAATCAAATGAAGGAACACAAGCCGGACCAAAGGAGTTAAACACCAAGTTTCATAAGCTTCTAACAGCAACAAAATCTGTTCTTCATCTGTTTTTCTCACCTTTGGTTTGCCCACGTTTTTCAGTGAAACTATTGTTTGCCTTGCATGCCAGCAGAATCACAGCTAGAGGCGGGGAGCTCTGCACCCAGCCATGTGTTGTGTCCAGCATGTTGAAAAATGTTTGGTACAGTCAGACCTAAGAGTGCCAACTCATGGCTATGGAAACACATCAAACGGTTCCTGAGGAGAAAACTTAGATAAATTACCAGTTGTTCACTAAGTGATTTAGTCTTCCCTCCTCTTTTTCACTGAGTGCCTCTGTCTTCTCCTAGAAAACTGTAGCTTTAGAGTTAGGACACTTTGTACTTTCCCCTCCATATTACTAATTACAGTCACTAAGCCACGAAGAACTACCCCAAACTAATTTTTCTAAGTCATCAAATTATTTGGTTGGCTGAAGTACTTCACTGAAAACGAGGCAACTAAGTTATAATTTTTTCTTATATCTGGTTTACATACATACAAAAAGAAACCAGACAACATACTGTTCATGATAGGTTTACTTTATTCAAGCAATGAAGTTAGCAAGTCCAACTTTATTTCTTTTTTTCAATTCATCAGGTTTTAAAGCCAAATAACTTTCTTTACTGAGAAGAAACAGGACTACATGTAAACAGCAGCGTGCAAATAGGTCAGATTTTGACAAGTCTATGAGTTACCTCACTGAAAGTCTATGAGGAAACTGGAGATTTTCTGGGAAACTTACCCACATTGTGTTTCCATTACTGAACAAATAATAAAATTATGAAAACAGGAAGGAGGTTTTTCACTGTAGCCTACTGTATTTGTTTCTTTGTCTCCTGTTAAATTTCCAATCCTCTGGATAATTCTGAGTCCATTTACTCCTAGAATAAGAAACCCCCTACTTAATTTTTATTTATTTAATTACACAGTGATACAAATCAGATGCTATTATAACAAACCAACAGACAAGTCTACCATGGAAATCTAAATTATTTCTTTTCAATGAGCCAACTAGTACATACTAGGGAAAAATAACTTATTTTTCAAGGAAGAATAAGTGGCAAAATCTAAATGTTCAACCTCTCATGTTTTTAAACTGAGAAAGCAAATAAAGGAATGAGGTCACAAATGACAGGAATGCTATTAAGAAAGCATCTGGGAATGAGTAACTTAGGTACAGATTGAGCACACAGGAAGATCCCCTGACCTACCAGAAGGACATGTTAGAAAACATCTGGCGCAACTTCACCCTTTGTGGAACTCCACTGAAGCATGACCAGGAATGAGTCCCCTGTCTGCAAACACCAAACTGTTTCACCACTTCGAAGACTGATTCATTCAAATTAGTACATGGGGACAAAGCAAGAAGTCCATTTCAGACATGCAAAATGGGAGAGCCAAATGTCAGAAAGGCAAACAGAGAGAAGAGCTGAGGAGGGCCTTGCAAACTTCCCATCCTACACCTCAATGGTGTAGGCCCCAAGAGGGGCCACATTCCACAAAGCTACGCAAGCAGGTGCTCAAATGTCAGCATGGAAACAAACCTCACTGAAATCACTGCAGGTCTTCACTTTTTACTTTTGGGCTTGGCACTCACAGTTAAGAGCTCTTCTGGTTCAAGGCCAAAGTATTCAGTGTTTTACTCAATCACACCCATAAAAAGGATTATCAATGACCTACTTAAAACATTCTTTTGCAGTGTTTCCATCCTTCTGACTGCTCACCTATCTGTGTTGAAGATAACCTTTTTTACAATGTTTGCAAGTTAATGATTCTCACTAGCGTACAAGGTGTACACCATATGCTTGGCAGAGATAAAGACTTGGTGTGCCCCATAAAAGCTTACCATCAAAGCAGTTAAAAAAAAAAAAAAACACACAACAAAAACCCAAATATAGGAAGTAAAATTAGCAAATTTTTGAGCTCTGCCTTAACACAGGACTTTAAGACCTCAGCAGAAATATAAGGAAAAGTGAAAGAAGATGTTACAATTTTTCTGTACTGGCAATATTAACAAAATCCAGAATAAAAGCAAGAAAGACCAGAACCACAGTATTCTAAGCAAACCTCATTAGAACAGATTGGGAAGGGAACTCTGCCAGCTGAACATGCCATTTTCTCCAGAAGCACAGCATATGCACGCTTTTGTGTGACTTTCGCAGAGATTGCCATAGGCTCTACACCTTCAAAAATTCAATCAGTGCCTAAAGACAGAGATGTCTGTGTTCACACTTCTTTTGTGGTTGTTTCATAATGGAAGGCCTTTAATTTACTTCAGATTTTTTAGGCTTCCCACACATTTATTGAACCTTGAACCTTTATGAAGCAGGATGCAATTTGTTTTAAACCCCTCGATTTCCTGATCTGCTGCCATTTGAAATGAGGCACCTTCCATTTTGTATGGATGTAGGCAGGTGTCGTGAAGATCTGCTCTATTCTTTGAACAACCACCACTTCAATGAAACTCAGGTCTGCAACTCCTTGGTCCCAAAATGCAACCTGAGATCAAGGTGAAAATCTTATTTTGTTCAACTTTCAGTACTTGCAAGTCTACAACAAGTCTTTCAATAGCTGAGGTTCTCCCTCAAAAATACTCATGAGCAGCAACCTCAGAACTACAGCAAGATCTTCCCTTACACTTGGAGGAGAAAAAACCCAAACCAATCCACAAAAAAACCACTAACCCCTAGCCCTGTGAGGGACATCTGTGAAGAGAGCTTGAAACACACAAACCCTGAAGATTTTTATTTTAAATAAGCATATTTACTTAAATGAAAGAAACGACCTCAGAACATTTATTATCACATGATTTTCAAATTCCTCTCCCAAAGCTTTAAGATGTGACATTGGCAAACTGTAGTTTTGTAGCAGTAGATTTGAGGCCTGATACATGCGGGTTAGAAGCTGTCATACCAGTAGAGGGAGCAGTCATTAAGTCCCAGACTCAAGGTCATCCCTTTGAGGAGCTTCCATAAACTAACTGTAGGGGCAATAAACGTGGAGTGCCAGTTCACATTAACTGGAGTAATAAAACAGCGGGGAGATTTCTCCATAATGTTTATCAAAATTTCACCTCAAGTAAATGATTTATAGGACCAGATTCTGTCAGGGTTGTTCCTCTGCCCCACGTAGTCAGACTATCCTTCTCTTAAGGAGAGATACCTTTCAAAAAGAGGAAGAGAGAATCTTCCCTCAATTTGTCAATTGACATTCTTCAATAGGATATGGTAAGATAACATTGCAAATAGACATCAACTTTTAAAAGGGTCTGTTTAACCTCCTGAATCTTGACACAAAACAAATGAAGTGCCTGCTGATACTTCACTATCTATGCTGATTTCCATGATGGTGTAAATATGCCTTTTCAGTGCTGTGCAGGTGCCAGGGCTTATTGGGTAACAGATCCCCTTCATTTGCACTTGAAAATAAATGAGCCTTTGGAGTATAATCATCTCCATGTTTATTTGTCACTGCCCCCTCTCTTTTCTATTTTGAGGGTTATAAAGGGTGCAATGTGCTCCTCTCTTGCTCCATGGGCCAACAGACTTTTCACTGCTCTCCAGAAGAGGACTGACAAAGACAGGGGATAAAAGAGAAAACTAAAAGATCTCTCATTTGCCCATGGGATTTGGTTTCCTGCCAGAAGACACCAAACTAAACTTCATCTCCCCTCCACCACTGTGGAGGGGAGCTTCCTTCTGCTTCCAACAGGATACAGTGGCAGCTCCACCTTCATGCATTACTGATCTGAACACATGTAAACCATGCAAGAGGCTAATTCTGCATTTATGAGCAAGTAGCAGAGGTATCATGTTCTCCCTTAAGGATTCAATGCACGTGCACATCTACATGAAAAGCACGTGTTTGTTTTTTCACCTTCTCCGATGGTCTGGCCATATTGAGATCAGAGGCCACAGCCTGCTCATCATGTCCTGCACACCTCCAGCACTGCTACAGGCTTTTTGAGAATTGTTTCATTCAACACAGAGATGGTGGCTTTTCAGGCAGAGAAGGGGAAATTAAGCACAAGCAGTCCATAAAATACTTCGCAAATTTAATCCCTGATTCTGAAAATCCCTAAGGTGTTATTCTTGCCATTCAAATGGACTGCGCCACTGACTTCAATGGTAACACTGAACTGGAGATCACAGAGCACAGGACTGGATTTCCCCAATTTGTGCAACACTCAAAACTCCAGATTATTTTGACAGGAATGCGGGGTGACCCAGGAATGCTCACCCTCAGTAGCAGTCACGTAAATTTACCAAGTGTTACTCTTTTCTTGTCTAGGATGAAGCCTGTCATATGATATTGCCACCAAAGCTACCTCTCCAAAGTAAACTGTGTAATTTGCACAAGCTGTCTAACAGCTTAGCCTGTTTATTTACATTTTCCTTTAATGACTCTTCGTCTAAGATTCTGTAAGCAAAGGAATAAAAAAAAAACACCCAAAAAACAACAACAAAAAAACCCGAATTGCGCATTGTACTTCCTTATCCTCTCCCCTCCTCTACCCACTGCACTTTACCATGAAGAGAAAGGAAAGCTCTATTACAAAGCAGCAGAGAGAGGAACAGAGAGGTTAGGAGATACACCCACAGTCATGCAGATAGTTATTGCAGAAAGTAGCATGAGAACCTGGATCTGAATACTGCCACCCCCGCTAATTAAAACATTCAAATGCCCACACTTTTTTTTCCCCTCTAATGTTCTTAATTATTGACACTATATGTGAAGCTGCATTTAATAGCCCTTGTGGGTGGGCATAGGTCATTTTCTGCTTCTGCATACTGTATTTTCCCCAAGAGAGGCTTATGCAATATCCTGATGTTCAAACAATAATGGAGTCACGGAAAATGTGCATGAAAACTTAAGGAGGGGGATGGGAGGAGATGGGAGAGTTGTCCCATTATCCTCAAAAGTTTCAATTTAAACCAGCTGTACAATAAATAGCTTCCTGCACTTTGCCGCAAACACACTGAAAGGATACTCTCTGAAAACAAATATTTTTCGGTCAGGTCTGTATATCCACTATAATGATAACACCAAGAGCACTTCCTGCTAACTCAGCAACAGCAACATGGGATTCTGCACAACTTCACTGTTTCCCAACGATGTTCTGCTTCAGAACCAGGACCTGGTTTTCCACCTCTCATCATACCATTTCAGCCTGGGCAAGTAGTTTCCCGCAATGCTAAGAGAGAGTGGTTCCCTAGGGAAACCTGTCTGTCACCTCTTGTATCCATTCTGTGCCAACGGTAAAGCCCAAGCTTTATGCCACGACCACAGTACATATACATCCCTTGCCCCACATGGACATTCTCATGCAAAATTCAAGCTGAGGTCATCTTAGGTTTTTCCCTCCAGTTGTGAAAGGGGAGGAACTGAACTGAGTCCCTTTCTCTCTCCTTCACCCAGCCACCTTTTTCACATAACCTGTAGGAAATAAGTTCCTTTACCTCTCTATATCCTCTGAGAAATGCCGGCTGCAAGTAGCCAATGGATTCAAAAGCTCTTAGAGGACATGGGAAAACACACATTGATACAAACAGCAAGAAAACGGGATTTGTGTGACTATAAGAATCTCAGCTAAAAATAAATACTTCATGATCCTTTATCTTAAAATCAATGTGTTTTGCCATACAAAGAAGGCCACCACCAAAATTCATTAGCAAGATAGCACAATGCACACAAGTTATGCAGAATTTGTATCTATTTTCCAATCATTTAAATAGTTAAGAATAAATACTACACATTTCCATTTTATTAGATAATGCAAAGCATGATTTGGGTTCTGTACTTCTGCATGGAACCATTCAAAGTATGCCCAGCTGTCACAGTCCCACCCCAAACCTCTTGGTATTTCCTATTTTCCCCTAAAAGTTTTGATGCCTACTGTAAGATAACAATGGGGAAATATCTGCTTTTGTTTTAAAGGAAAGCTTCCAGTGACAAAAAGCTAGGAAAAACTTGAGAAATGCACCAGAACCAAAACTCCCCAAATAGTCAAATAAAAACAATGTATACACACTGTTTAATATTAACAGGTATATACACCCTAACATAAAAGTTTGTTTATGTGTTTTTATAACTTGGGGATGACATGGCTCATTCAGGTGACTATCAGAATAATTCATAATACTTTTGGTTGGAAAAGTGGAGAAGTGTTTCTTTTCTATCAAAATGTTTCATGTTTGTTTTGAGATATGCTGTCCAGTTTTTCCAGGTGAGGCAGCTTGAAAATGTATCTGATTAAACAACTATACAAAATATATGTTGCGTATCTAACCTGAATCTATCTGTCAAGTCTTCGGGGCTTCAACAGATTTACCTGTGAGAGACTGACTTATGCTCCTTACATAGAACATCAATGCAAAAGACCAGTCATGCTGGGGCAGATCAAACGTCTTCTAGCTCCTGTGGATGGCAGGATGATGCTCTGCTAGAAGACACCAGGCACGTATGACCTCTAATGACCCAAAATAGTTGTGCAAGGCCTGCACCTCAAAGGCCATGTTCCCTTTCGACTTCTTACCTTGATCCACAAAGCATGGCAATTTGTTGCTGATCCAGGCAGCTCAGCTGTTCAAGACATCACAGTGAAGAAATGTACCATTAAATTACTTTTCCATGCACAGATTATAGGTGCAGATAGTCCATGCTAGGCTGGAAAAAATAGGGTCGCTCCTTACCTGCTGTTGCCCACTCTGTGGCCATGGAACTTTATCACATAGTAAGTCTCTATCTAAATTGAGAGGTTTTTTAACCCCTTCCTCGCTATTTTCATCTTATGGAATTATTACATGGAGAAGAAAAGATATCTAGATTCTCTTCCCCTTCATACTAAATGTTTGTACTGATTACCACCTCGCCCTCCTTTGAAATCCAGCATTTAGACTGTCTTCTAAAAGGAGCAGGTCACTAACCACCCTACTGTAGCCCTGCTATACAAGTCAGATGTTGGGTTTGGTTTTTTGTTTGTTTGTTTGTTTAAGAGCCTCCATAAGTAGAAAGTACCACCAATGGCAGCTAAAGAACTTGTCAGCACGAAGACTAAAACTATCTCGATGGTGCAGGGCTTTCAGTAACCTCACAAATGTCAACCTCTGCCCTCTTGCTCAGCTCCTGTTCGCCAAAGCCACCATTGACATCCTCAGCAACCTGTCGCTCCATTAATTTTTCAACATTCAACCTCTCTCAACACTATTATAATGAGAATAGCTATTCAAGAATTTCCTGCTAATTCATTAACAACCATAGCCCATCATTTGTTTGAGGACAGTTTGAAACAGCAAATTAAAAAAACTCCTTCTTTTTTTTTTTTTTTAGCAATTATCTCAGCATCACAGTTTGGCCTGTTTTTGGTTTTTTTTTTCTCTACACAGACTATTTATCTTTTCTGTTCAGTCAGGGGTAAAGAGTAGGAACAGAATAAGGTTCACGTTAGCATTGCCAAAGACGTGGGGAGCAAAGCCACAGAAGTCCTGGGGTCTGACTGCTTCAGCGCAATGAGATCCAGGCTCCCAAAGCCCTACAAATTGATTCCTCTCAGCTGAGACCAAGTGTGCTGGCACTTACAGTCCCCTGCCGGGGGTTGAGCACAATTATTGGGAATAAACCAGAGCCATCTGTGAGCAATCACCAAGGCTTGCCCCTGCCTTAACCCCAGATGCCCAGCCCCTCCTGGCCTCTCCCAGCACCTGAGCCACTCTGGCCATGACTCCCTGCACATCTGTCCTGTCTGCACACGTACAACTCTGCTGGCTTCCCCCTGCGGTCTGCTTTTCCCATCTGAGGGGAATTTCCTACCAGTGGGGCCATTAAAACATTAACATTGACTTAGCCTGATGAAATCCTGATGGCAAAACGGACCAAGTTTGCTGGAAAAGCATGAGAAGATAAACAGACGTAAAATAATCAGTGTAAAAATGGTGCTATTCATTCTGATTTGATAAAGTCTGCAAAATCAACATATCAAATGCTCAGCACAGCAAACATCTGCATACAACTAAGAGGAGGAGCACACATGGCTTTTCGCAGAATTTACCTTAGAGCGTTGCAACAGAACTCACAAATATGACAGAAATCACTTCAAGACTGGATGTAAAAGATGATATATCCAACATGTTGGAAATGAAGCCACAATAAAAAGTTAATTTCACAAGTTTAGTACTCCCTTTACCTTTTTTTTCCCCTCCATAGAATCTCCCAACATTTTTCCTCGTTTATGCTCATAAACATCACATCACCTTTAATAACACTATGGTCTGAATGTATTTTTTATCTCCTCCCTTGCTGAAACTGAAGGCTGAGGTAAAGTGGAAAGAAATGGTGACTATTAATTTACTGCCCCCCACACAGTAGGATCAATCATCATCTTTGGATAAGAAGACATATTGGAGAGAGAGAGAGAGTGTGCATGTGTATATATATATGCACAGGCACAAATATATATGGTAACAACTGATTTTTCACTGTTAAAACTATTTGTTTGAGACTGGAACATTCTGATCTTGGCAAAATGACGCAACTTATTAGTGGCAAGAAGTGACTCAGTGCCTTGCACTATTTTAGAAAGCCAGATGAGACAATCATTAACTCTGCTACTTCAAATTCGCACACACTTCCAAATTCAAACTTTATTATGGGAAAAAGGAAAGAAAATAGAAGTACAATGGAAAAAACCTTCAAAATAAACCCATAAGAAAGTTCAAAGAACACTACAGAGCTTTTGACTTACTCTTCGTAAAATTATCAGGAATAAGAAAACACAAGTACCTGATCAACTACATATTAGCTCTTCTTGAAAAAATAGATTGGTAAATTTCAAAAAGAAAAAGCAGAGTTTACCAAAAATCTCAAGGTTTTCTCCATCCATAGCTCTTCTAAGAAATAAGCAAGAAAAAGATCTATTTAACCTAACTGTATCAGTATTTCATACATACAATTATTTCCCTCTGCCAGACACCCCGTCTCAGCACTAACTCTAGTCCACCAGTAGGAGTGAAGAGATATCCTCAGAGGCCTCTCCTGTGGGATGCAGTTGTGTCTGAAATCCACACCGCGTCACCGGCAGAGCACATGCTATATCAGGCCAAAAAGAACATCTCAATGGCTACCATTGACTTGCAAAAGTAAAGATGGGAACTTTGCCCAGCACTTAACTATCAATCCTATTTCTCTGTACTCATAAACAGCAATAGTTTTGTCTGGTTAAGCAAATCTTCAGACGAAGCATTTTACATATTTTATGTATATATGTAAAATACAGATAAATTTATATATGAAGGCTGTGTGATATAGTGGTCACAGCATTAGACAGAGCTAGAAGACCCAGCCTCCATTTTAAGCAACCTCATTTACATACACCGAAATGTGAATAAGTCACCTCCTCTCTCAGTTCTTGCAACCCCGAAGTGGAACTCCCCATACCTACCCGTTTTGAAAATAAGGCTTGCAAAGTGCTAAGAAGGACCAGGTGGGATCTGATGCTCCAACTGTACCAGCCAAGCCTTCCAGTGCAGCTCCCAGGCACCAGAAGGTGGTTTTGTTCACGCAATTTATGACTGGTTTGTGCAGTGAAACAGCCTATGTTAAATAAAAGCAGTTTTAGCTGTAACAGCTATACCTATACAGAGGCTTGTAAGCATTTATAAAGGAGAAAATAAAGTTCCACCCCTAACTTCTGCAAGTTTGTAGCACAGATTTAGCCTAAGAGCTATTAAAACATGTTGTGTCTTGTTTATTAAAAAAAAAAAAAA
>VZTL01029185.1:12923-34016 GCA_013400535.1 Scopus umbretta
AAAAAAAAAGTAAAAAAGAAAAAAAAGGGGGGGGGAGGGCTTAACATTTGACATTTATTAGAGAATACAATAATGTCATACTGAGTCTGTGTCACACTGAGTCTCTCTTCCCTTATGCATACATTCAACACAGAGATGCAGGCATAACACGCAGAGAGATAGGACACTCCTTTCCCCATGAACCTTTCTAGCAACAATTCAAAAATTCAGCTAAGCATTTCTTTGACAGCTATTTTCAAAATTGTCATTTCTATGTGGATTTTAGAATCCAGTATAGGCAGTTTGTGTTTTGAAGCCAGAGCAGACTGCATAATCCTATAATTACATGTAGTGAGGCTTTTGAGTTCATAATTGTGTAAAAGTTACATGCAAACTGTACTACACCAAAGTTGCTAGTAATCATGTTTGATAACTGTTTATGAAGAGATAGAAACCAAAGTATACCTAGAGAGCAGAAAAAAAAAAATTATACCTAGAAAGCAGAGTAGGGGGATGAAGACAGAGATGGAAAAAACCCCACAAACCCAAGGTTTGGGGGGGCAGGGGGGAAACAAACAAACAAAAAAAAGTAGAGAGGATTATTGTCTTGCTTAAGTCATCTTTTATATTGAAGCGAGATTGCAATCAGAAATCTGCCACCTACCCAACAAATTAGCCTGACTTTAAAAGGCATCCTTTAGCAGATGTGTGCCATGGAGTAATCAGTGCATCCATTACATGAAAAGCCATTTATCACAGGAAGCAGGATTAGACTGAATCAAGGAAGCAAAATTGACTCTCAAAAAAATTTTTAATTAAAATCAGGCAATGTATTATTTCAGACAATAACATTTTCAACCTGAAGCATCATCAGGTATGAAATGTTGAGATTAATTGGAAGACTAGAATTCAGGGATCTCGACATCATTTTTTTCCCCAGTTTAAGCCAGAAGGTTTGGGAGTAAACTAACGTGCTCCCTAAAAGAGACAAGGAGTGTGCTTTACGCCATCTTCAGTGTCAGCCTCCTACTTCAGGGCTCCTGCGTAAATACAGAATTTCATTACACACTGTAAAAACTTGGTTTCTCAGCAACCAGGGAGGATGAGGGGCTTACTCTCCAGATCTGCAATCAGCTTTGGCATGTAACATCCCCTTCTGCTCCTCACATCTCCCCAGGGAAGGTCATGGGCTGAGGGCTGCCTGGGCCCTTCAAATGTGCTCGGCAAGCCACACATTCATGTACACACCCCAGAGCAAAATCGAACAGCAGCAGGGAAAAGGACTGAAATGTGGCCACAGGCTCTGTAAGTTGTGGACCATATCCTGCCCATCGACCATAAATTCTTCACTCCAGCTTTGCTGGACTGCAACCACCAACAAAGCTTTCCAGCACATACCATTTACCCCCACAAGATTACTAGCTCAAATACAAGATCACACACACACAAGGGAAAATGTCACTATCACCTAGTATTAAAATGGGAAAGCTCTTTGCCTCATGCTCTAAAGCCCCCACTTTGGACTCACACTGTAGTGGAGATGGTTAGCCTCCTGCCACCTTCTTCCCTTTCATTATCTACCTCTGTCCAGCCCGACAGCACAGCTTGTCTTTGGCTCCCTAAAATTGGAGGACTATAAGAAGCCACAGACTAAGAATGCAAAAGCACCCATCATTACAAGCAGACAGGAAAAACAAAACCAAAACAAAAATACCAGGGACTTGCTTTTGATTGTAGTGTCTCATTCCACAGCTCAGCAGCAGCAGCCTAATGGTTAAAACAAATTAAAAAAAACTCTCCCATTCCCAACTGCAGCACTGATTCACTGCATAACCCTGATGAGGTCGTTTAACCCATCCCTTTGTTTTAATCAGCTGTAATGGGAGGATGAAGACCTACATCACTTGAGGTCTGAGGAATCTTCTTTAAAGCTAGATGATGCTTTGAAGAACAAGAAAGTGACTGAAACAATACAAAGCATAAATGCATGGTAGTGAATCAGCTGCTATATAATAAAATATTTCTCTTTAAGAACAAAACAAAGATAAGATTTGGAAGTCAGCTTTCTGAAAGGCAGGAAAAGAAGTGGAGTCAGATTCTACCACATCATATTCTATCGCCGGGATGCTCTGAAAATTAAGTTCATGGAACAGTGAGTCTGCATCCGAAGGAAAACATTGTTCCAAAAATACAAAGTTTTATAACAAATGTACCTTTATAACATTGTTCAAATCTTCCAGATTCATTAAAGTTTTAATTCTAGCTTCTCTAATGTATGTGCACTTTTGGCCTTTGCTACTAATTCTTTGTGATTATTTGCTCAAGCATTCAGCAAATGCAGATAGTGAACATGGGAACCCCTCTCCTGCATGCCAAATATGCCCTATGAATCCTAAATGGTTTAGCACAGGCAGGCAAATACATAAAACTATGTAATATGAGCTTTTGTACATTTGACCTGGTTTGGAAACGAACACCTCTTTTTCCAGATGGTTTCTGTTCTTTCCATTTACATGGACAATGCCCTGCCCTCCCAGCTTTTAGCTTCTCTGGTTAAAGAACAAATACCAGTCATTCCCTGCTCCAGAAGCCTACACTCACACCCTTTTATTTAGCAATACATTTGGATTGGGAAAGGAAGGATGAGTGTCAATGAATGAACATCTCATCTATGCCACAGTGTCATTTTGGCACTTCTAAAAACATTAAAGAACAGAGCTATGGTCTTAGCAGTTACTGTATGGATAACCTTTTCATTACTCTCGCAAAAAGACAGATGAAATGAATCTGTAATCAGTAAGTTTTATTCTTTGCATTGATGCCATTTTCTTGTGATTTACAGTGCTGGTCATTCAACTTCTGGCCACAGGCATTCCCAGGTTCCCAGAACATCCAGCATCTGAAATAAAGTATGGAATAGCTTGGTTTACCTTAAACTCCATTAAATCTATTACACTAAACCAGACTGGAAGCAAGGGAAAGCCTGTAGAAATTCAGGTAATGGCACTTAACTTTATTGTCAATTCAGAGATTCATTCATTCCAAAACGAAATCTGGAGTGTATCCCTGTAATCAACTCCACCCTGCATGTGCAACAACATAGTGCTCTCCTGAAAGCCTTGCTCCGGAACATTTCTCTTACTCATATGCATATTGCACCAGGACCCCTCATCTTTCACGCATACACGTTGCAACCTGACCTCCTGCCAAGAGTGGATTTTGCGGACTACACTGGCTGATTCTACATTGTTAACAATTCGGTTCCTCAGTCCCAGTTAAGAGGGAAATTTCATTGTCTCAAGTGTTTTCTTTCACTGGCCCCTGCAAACAAGTGTCTAAAGTATCATCTAGTACTCTTAAAAGTTATGACACTCCAACCCCTGGCCCTAACCTATACCTCTCTCCTAACAGCAAAGCAGCAATCGTTCTGGACAAGAGCCCGTCTAATTTGCTAGCACCAAGCCCCGTGTCAGGAGAAAAATGGATTTTATTTCATTTTTTTGCTGTTCCCTCCCTTAATGGCTCTTGTTAATTGCCAGGGTCCACCTTTCAAGTAAGCAGCTCTGGTGTTTAACAACATACACAATTAGCTGGCCCTGTTACTGTTTATCTCAGAGGCAGGCACGGAAATTTTCAAGCGCGCAGTGTCTGCCATGCCCATTAAAAGGAAGAGCGAGGACATTAGTCTTTGTGACATATGGTATTCAGATGCACCCCACTGACACAGAACATAAATGGCCTCGGGGTACTGACGGCGAACACGTAACTCCTGAAGCCATCATGGTCCAACTGTCCACCAATTTATCATTGTATTACAAAAGCCATGTGTATTCACTCACTTCTGTTAACTATCAATTCAAAGGGGGCCAGCATGTCACTACGAAAGGGACAGTCAATAACACTGTCAGTGCGCTCCAAAGCTTTTTCCATGCTGAGCGCTTTGTTGCACACCAAATTTTCTCGTTGGGTAGAAATCAGCAGAAGAAATTCTGCATTTCCATCTCTCCCCACCTGCAACCATACATCTGGGAGCAAACATTAAAATAACTTTATTGGAGGCAATGAAAAACGAAAGCCAAATTAAATTCTTACCTCTCATTTTGCTTTCATGCTTTGCGAGTCCTCTCAAATTTCTCGTAATAATGCAAATGAAAATAGATGCAAATGCAAGCAGAGGAACTAGTAAATAATCGACTCTCTGATTACCGTTGCCTGCTCCTATGCAAAGCTCATTTGATAATTATGAGGAACTGCAAATAAGCCATGTAGCTCTATGAATGAATTTAAAATCAACACATTTGGGGGGGGGGGGGAGGGAAGAAATACACTGGATCACATTTTCTACACCATTGTCCCTTTTGACTGCCTCTCTTATTTGAGCTTAATGTATCTACTGCTTCACTTATTTTGAGCTCAATAGAGACAGTCAAGTCTGGGATAAATGTTTTGGCTGCTGCTTTTAAGAAGCACAAAAATCTTGCAGTAATATCCTAGCATGGCTCATAAAATACAGGTCTTGTATTTCTTGTTTATCTTAATCTACACTTTTACAAGACCAATTTCCTCTCAGCTACATACAAATACAAGTAGTGTGGTTGACATGGGAAAATGGTGTATGTCCAGCTGCAAAATTACTTAAAAGATTTAATGTCACCCCTAAACAAAAAATAATCTCCCTTGTTACTGACAACAGACAGTGGAAAAGAGAAATCAAACAGTGGAGGAAGAAAAGATTAGAAGGTGAAAGCTGAAGATGTTATGCTCGCTAAATCACACAGATATTCTTCCCCTCTGTAGAGATGTGGAGCCCTATTCGAAGCCCCTCTGCATCTGCTCTCCTAAGTATCTTACATTGAAGTCAAAAGAAATTAAACATGGGGACAAACTAAGGCCCCTCATGCAGGTGACCAACTGCAACACCAAGACAAGGTGTGCCTGTATCTCTAGATTCATTGCCCCGGGTCTTCTAAAGTCACCAAACCTGTGCAAGGCAACTGAGGAATTGTTCCCAGGAGCTACTTTCTTAATACAGTTGGGTATTTTTAACACTAGTTTGTAAGGACAAAAAAGAACTACATTAATACGAATATAGAAGAGAATAACAGTATTTTTAAAATCCCCTTAGGCCAATAAAGAGCTGTCACTAGGAGGCAAAAAACCCCATGAAACATTTTCCCTCCCATGCTCAGTGTTTATGCAAGATGTAATACATCAATAATTAAAAAACTAGAGTAGTTATGATTCCTGCCTGTTTCTATCTTTCCAGCCACCCCAAAAACCTGTCTCACATAGGCAGGTAAGAATTCACAAATGATTCCATAACCAGTCCACCAAGCCATTTTGTTAGAGAGGCTGAAGGGCCAAGAATCCCAAGGTTTAAGTGGTCAAACAGCAAGTACAGTAAAAAAAAATGCTGGCTACTTCTATGACAGTATTTTAACATTTTACATTAGGTAAAAAGAATGGAGCAGAACCCTAAGTTCTTGCCCATGAGTTTCTGCAAGAGAAAAAAAGCAAACAAACAAAAATAAAAATCAGAAAGTTAAATACCAAACATTGAAAGTAATGGAAAAAACAAGTTTAACTGCAGTTCACAAAAACAGAGAAAAATAAAAGCAAAGTTATTTTGAAAACATACACAGATTTAGATTTAGAAAACTGGGCATTTTAGCATTCAAATCCTCCCTGCTTCTACTAGACTGAACCTGCAGAGACACTGAGTCTTTAAAAGCCTGAATTTGGAAAAATACTACGCAAATGCCCAAGATACAAGCACACAAGTAATCATTCGTGCTGGCTAATGCAACCGCTTGAATTTCTAAATAGATACCACAGCCAGGACTAAGACCAATTGCTTTTGCTGCAAGGTGCGAAGACTGTCCCAAATCCCTGTTACAATTACCAATGGCATGCACAAACACACCTTTGGTGATGAAAACGTATCAACATAACAGAGGTAACATTACTTACAGTATGCAAGACGTACATTGTGCTCCGTTATCACATATAAACCTAAACAAAAAAGTATCCAACGCCTAAATAAAATAACTTTGCAGACTGATTTGGTTATTTCCAGTACTTCACTGCTAACTCTTCTTCACCCAGCACCCCAGCCTACAACTGGACTGAACAGAAATGCTAATATTTCACAACCACTAAGAACAGGACTTAACTACTCTCTTCTTTCCTACATTTCTTTTTGAGGAGTGAGGCAGTCTTCTTCCCTCTCCCACACCCTCTCCTTTGGTACCAAATATATAAACCTGAAAGTGATTCTCATGGCATCCCATAAAAATCAAATCTGGCTATCAGTGCTGTTTTCCGAATGTGAGATTACAGGGGCACAAATACAGAGAACTGGGAGGCCTTAAGCCAGGTCTCCTCACAGGTTAACAGCAAAGCTGAAGTAAGACTATATGAAAATACCTGCCAGGTAACTGGGAGGCTGCAGTGACATCTACTATAACATTTTCTTTTCAACTGTTGTCACCTCTACTGGAGGATAGCATCTTACAAGCAGCTTATATTGTTTAGCAGTGTTCAACGCAGTTGTTTAATTGCCATGTCATAAAGCTATACCTGACCACAACTCTACTGCCAAAAGGTAACACTGATGACAGACATCCCTACATTTCACAGTCTAATGAATATAAATTTCAGCAATGTTGAAAGCCAGAAGAGGACGCTTTCTTTTCTTCAGAAGTCACGTGAACAATTTTACTGTAGTTCCTATTTACAGGTATAGTTCAGACAGAGTGGGGAACCTGTCAGAGAAGGAGGAAGCAAGGCGGGGTGGGGGGAGAAAGGTAAGAAACTTTCCCTTTCAATAGGCCACTGGAATTTATTTAAAACCCCATAAAATTAACACAGATTTCTTTATCCATTTAAAACTCCTAACATCTCAGAAAATAAAATTTAAATGTCTTTTTACATTTGTTTAGAGCAAGTCTGAGCTGCAAGCATGGCAACGTTTCTTCTGCAAATCTAAGACCTCACTTTCTCTAATATACTTATGTTCCCCAGGGGACCAGATTACAGTGTTATAGTCTGGATGTAGATCAAACATTTTCACAACCAGCGGACAAATCTTGATTTGTTCAAGGCTTTACTCATGCATCAGAAAACGCTTTGGAGCAGCATTTCAAAGTTTTACATAAAGCTGAATACAAAGTGGGAGGACTACAAATGCCTTTGGCTAGACAACTTACGAAACCACTTCCATTTCCTGAGCTTCAGTATACCTGATTTTTTTCCCTTAAATATTTCTCAAGGTCTTGAATGAAATCAATCCATTCATTTTACTGAGATGGACTGAGTAGTTCTACCAAGTTCTGCTAATTTTCCGTAGAGCAGCTTCACAGAGGACGAACGTGCCACAGCCCACCTCTGGCAGCCCAGCCAGGTGCTGATGCACATGGTGCCTGCACAGCTAGAAACCATGGCTCTGCACTTCCCTGGCACTCCAGACACACTGGAAATACTTTAAAAAATAATAATTATAAATATGGAGATCTCCCACAAGACAAGATGCAGATCCTGATAGCAGCCTATTATTTGTGCAGCCCTAGAGTATCACAGAGATGAAGATGAAAGCTGCACATGGACAGCACTACCAGAGAAAACTGGGATTGTGACTGACACAGCAAAACCTAGTCTTCATGAAGAAATGGAAAGCACATGTGTCCTTTCAGAACTCCACATTCAGTCATATTTAACAATGCCAACCGCAAAAAATACAACCACAAACAGTTTGCCCACTGACAAACCAGTACCAAAGCCGTGGAAAATCCTACAAATAGTGGCAAGGTCTTTTCATACTAAATAATATGTCTGCGGCAGAGATGAGTCCAGTTCAAGGGTGATTAGAAGCAGGAAGTAATAAAGAAGGAGAGTCAGCATCAAACTCAGTAGAAAGTCTTTAACACCCAATTATCACAACTATAAACAGCAGGAAAAAGTTTTAAAATTTATTGAAATCAGGCTAGTATCGCATGCATCCCATCTAGGTATTTTTTTTTTTTCTACGAAACTCCCTAGTATATCAATCAGCTTTAAGGAATGACTAATAAATTTTACTATTGGATTTGAAGTTCATATAAAAGCATTTTACAGCAGGAACTATTAGGCTTGATATTGCTTCGCCCTAGTAAGCTTAGTAAGTATTTATTACTTTATTAATCTGAAGACAGCAGAACTGATGGGAAACAAATATTAGAAAATACCATTAATAAATACTCAGCATACATGAGATTTTGAACTCCACCTTCTCCTCACAAAGGGAGGGAGTCCTAAAAATGTCTGAACTCCAATCCTAACTTCACTTGCCATTATGGTTACAACTGGATCAAGTAGGAAGGAATGTTCCCTTATCACCCTAAACTACATGAGCATAAAAATTACAAGACAAGACTTGTGAAAATATGCTTGTATTGCAACACATTAAGCCGAGCCACCACCTATCAAAATGAAAAACTGCAGAATTCAGAAAGCCTTTTTGCATCAGCTTGAGGAAAACCCATTTACAGAGAAGGGATCCCATAGGTAAAAACTCATGATGCTTTAGGACTGAAGAATAACTACAAGTGTGGGTAGGTCATTTGTAGGCTACCCAATAACATTCAGATGACTGAAAAGCTCCCAAGTACTTTTGTGGATCTTGCCCAAAAGGTACCATTATAAAGCACTCATACTCCTGTAACCTCCAGCCACGAAAACCAAGACATAAATCCAGTTTCCAGCAAAGGAGTCAACAAGCCTCTTTATTACCAATAAAATTGTTAGTAGCAAACATATAAACATATTTCTAAACTATTTCCTTATTTTAAGTCAAGCTCTGTAAACTACTTTGATAGTAATTATTCAATCCTAAAATCTATTTTTTGCCTTGGCTGAAAAAATAAAGCTGGAGCTACCAAAAAAAAAAAATAAAAATAAAAATCAATCTTAAATCCAGCCTTGCAATAAACATGGATTTGTTTTCTATTACAGCATGTGGGTTTTGCTGATGCAACTACCACCAGAAGAAAAAGCCTTGACTGAATTCTGTACTTGACTCACAGGCAACTGTGGTACAGGCAGGGCTAGTAGCATCAGCTTTAAAGTGGCCCAACGCTTTCCATGATACAGCTCATTTTAAGTTGCGTCTGCAACACTTGATTCTTCATTATTTGGCCTCAGATTATGTATATGGCTGGCTGAGCGTTCATTGTGCAAAATGACAGAGAAACATTGTTTTATCCATGTGAAAAACAGAAACTACTTTCTTGTAAGTCTTGCTTCAGATTATGAATTTGAAAGTTTGGAGGGGGCTACGGCATCAGACACATGTCATTTGCTGTCCCTCTCACAAGCTCCCCCAAATTGGCCAAGTTATAAGATAATGAAAGTATAGCACTTCAAAATTACTATTCTGTTGTGTTACATTCAGCACTGCTGCTAAGATCTCACCCATGCCTGACCTGCTCCAAAGCATGGAATTAAACTACGTAAGGTGCCCAAAAAGATTAAAGCTTTGGTGGGCACAGTAAATCTTGGACTATGCATTAAAACAGAGTTTGCTTCCCTCTCCACCCTGAGCACTTACCACAGTCAGTTACGGAAAGCATATAAAGGGACAACCATTTTCTTTATCTGGGAGAAAATGGCAGAGAAGACTTAAAGAGAAGGACACAAAAACAAAGGCAGGAGAATCAGTGCCAAGGCAAAAGAGGGACGGATACTGGCATTACGAGATACAATAGAGGAGGAGGAGGAGGACTGAGAACATGGGAGATAAGAAACAAAAGAAAGGAGGAGGGAACACAGACTTGGTGGGGAGCTATGGCATCATTCAGGAGGAGTATGATGGCCAGGGACAGAAAAACAGACTTCTGTCCCCACTTGGTCAGGGTGAGGGAACAGAAATGAGAGGCAGTGGAGGCCAGCAATGAAATAGGGATGGACAGAGTTCACGTGAGACATGAGAGCAGAAGAGATCCTGAGCAGAACCTTGGATGCCTTAGTCCTGCAACTCCTCCCCTCCCACAAAGCTGCCTGCTGCCAGGGCTGGCTGGGGCACACAGAAAGCAACAACCAGCAGAAAGGACTTCACTAGCTCATCTGGCAGAAGTTTGCATTCACTGTGTAGGCACCTTTGAGGTCTGAACGAAGCTCTAGCCTCATGTTAGCTCCATATAAAATCTGCAAAATTTATCTTTAATAAAACTCCTATGAAGTTCAGTTTAGACAACACAAGCAAACAAATCCACAAACTTGGGATGGACATACAAACCAATTTAGAAGTTAGTGGAGAAAGCAATAAATAGGTTGCAGTTCAAGACATCAGGACATCTGAACTCTCTCCTCTGCTTGCTGCGTGACCTCAGCCAAGTAACGCCACTCGTGTTCTCAGTACTCTCGGTTTCCTTACAATTTCCTCCCGCGGAGGACACCGAGAGCTATGCATGAAAGAAGAGCACAACGATACTGAATCGGATCTCATCATTCAGGTTGATATTGAAATGCATGTGAAAAAGGGATTCACATGAGAAAGTGAGATAATCAAGGTTCTTAAGGTTGAAGTCACTAGATGAAAATTAATCATGTTTAAAATGGCACTGACTGTAATGTATTTGATAGTATACAGGCTCCAACTACTGCACGTCAGAATTCTTTTGAATGACAGAAAATTTAGAGCCCTACATCTCCTCCTTTGGGTAGCTGATATTTCTTCTGACATTCACATAGTTTTATTTCCCTTTTGCACTGAAGAAGAGGTACCTGCGTTTCTTCAGTCATTTATAATATTCAGATTCTGCTTTTGAACTTTCCTTTGCCCCAGTTTCTTGTCATCACTATTTAGTTATCAGCATAGGGAAGCAAGCAAGTAGCTTTCTCTCTTCCCTCAGGCAATACCACTGCTGCACTTTGATTTGCGTCACAGAGACAAAAAAAGTAGAACAGCTGCAGCCCTTAATTGCAGAAACCACGTATGCGAAGCTGCAGCTCAGTTTCACTGTTACTCTTCCAGCTAGAAAAATTATTAAAGGCCCAGTCCTGCTTGCCCAAAAACATGCTTAGCGGGCCATACACTAGAACAGTATAAAACTTTCAGAGACAGTGAAACATGGTAAAAAAAAAATAAAAATGTCAATAGTTTTACGTAGAATAAAAGCAAGTTTAAGAAACATGGACTCCTATACCAGGTTCATCACCTGAGTGCTTCCCACAAGTCTGTTAAAGCAGCAAAACCATCATTGCATGTTCCTGTTCTCCAGCCCTCTCCTCAAGGAGCATGAATGGGTGCAGGCAATTTATTCTGTTTGCTAAAGTGGGTTACTGTAGTGGGAAGGGTCAAGTGCCTTGGTTGTTGACTAGGTGTAGGTAGCACATTAAAGTTAATAAATACAAGATCAAAAAGTCACATCTGGCATTTGCAGTGAGGGGAAGACCAGCAGGTTTAGTAATACATCTCAAGTTCCTGGGGACATCTTTCCCAGATTTGAGCCATAAGTCTCTCTCACACATACAACACCCTTCTTTACACATCCCTAGGTACATTCCCACAACAAAACCAAGACTGATTTCCATTACTGGGGCACGGGACTGAAGAGCTTGTCTTGTTGGGAATTCCCAAACAGTGAAAGCTGTCGCTGTGATCCAGCCCCATCCAGGAAAACAATGACTATGGCCAGACCAATACTGATTTGGACTGGAAAATATACACACAAGTTTGTCACCTTAAGCTTCAGCATATCATACTTTTTTCCTCATGAAACATTTTCTTTCAGATATATAGCCCCACTGGTTTTGAATGGCTGTTTTGAGGTTTTCATGAAGATACTGATCTGTTTACATACTGTCCAAGTTATCAGATGGTCCCACAGAGTATTTTAAGATGTAGTTTGTTTATTATGTAGCACGTTATAAAGACAATTTTATATTGAGAAGCGTCATCTAACAATGATGATATTTTGCTTCTAAAGAAAAGAAAAAAAGCAGTTCTGAAATGGATAATGCACCAATACATTAATATGTGAGAAAAAGGAGTGAGGAAGAGGTGGGGGGGCTTTTTCTTTAAGCAATACCTGATGCTCATTTATGAAACCTAAAAGCATGTTTAAAAATATTTTTCCATAAAGAAACAAAGATGAATTATAGAAAGCACCCAACACACTAAGAAAAAGAGGACCATCAATTAGAATCATAAACAACATACTGATTTATGACATTAAGAAGAAAGCTTGCAGTACCTCAACCCCTCAGCAAATCACTAGACAAATTCAGATGCAAAATGCGTTCAGACTGTGTACTGAAGAGTAAGTTACACCTGCACTAGCCACGTGCTGGTGATGCAACAGCTGGCTAAATCCACTCCCCCATCCAACCTCCACCAGCTGACTCAAGAACAGCAAGGAGGATGAGAAAATTTTCATTATACTGTAATCATATGCATGTTACCGATGCTTACACAGTCCTGCTTTCATGAGGAAAAAAGCCTAAAATAAAAACGTCCTGGCTTAAAAGAGTACCTTGTACTAGTTGTATTTACAGTGCTGCAGAAGTGTAAGGTTTGGATTACGGGATTATTCACCACCAAATTCCCAGGAAAATGCACTGTAAAAGGTTTTGCTTGCCTCAACTTCTCGAGCAAGACGTAAATCTCTTCCAGACAACTTTGCAGTCTTGTTTAAAGATGTTTTTATGTTGCTGAAATTTGCATTTGACAAAAGAACATACTTACTACCCTTAATAAAAAAAAAAAAAAAAAAAAAAAATACCTTGAAGCACTGTTTCATTGGTTCAAAGAACATCTCGTAATATAAAAGTAAGTCACTGTTGTTGCTGGAATTTCTGTAATTATTTTCTCTACGTTACTTGTTTGTTCTGGGTGAATATGCTGCAGGTTCTCATCTTTACTGTCTTGTTTTCAGCAAGTCCAGCCTTCTTTTGGGGACAGCTCAATTCTGCCATTGATGCACAATGGTCAGTCAGAAATACAGGTTTTTCCTACATTCAAGGGCATTGTTTAAACATACCAAATAGGTTTGACTTAAAGCATAGATCTGTCCATTTTTACGAGTACTCATTTTTGTGCCTCACCATCAAGCTATTTGCTTTAAGGGGTTACTATGACTTCTGCCCATGAACATGCTTTGTTCCTGAATCTCCTTCCAGAAAATAGGAAGCAACAGCCCAATAGCAGAAAAGGAAAGACAGAAATCTCTGTATCAGAGCTATTTTCACATATTTGCTGCCAGGTCTAGAATATACTTTTGGGCTCACAGTTGCTGACTTCTTCTAATCAAATCTGTCATGGGAAATTTTGACAGACATGGAGAAAACAATGTTTTCCACCTACAGTGAAATGTTCCAAAAGGCAAGATGCCTGGTGGTTAATTTTCCTCCTTTTGGCAAATATGCATATAACTTGTCTTTTGTTTTTGACTCAGATGATATTTAAAGTATTTTAGAGGCAACCACCAGCTAGGCCAAACATTCTCCCTTTCCTGAAACAGCAGCTCTATTTTATGGTCTCTGAAGCATCCTTACTTTCCCTGTCTACCCTCCAAATGCAACTCAGTTCTGCTGATCTGCCTGATCAGACCTCTTCCCCACACCTTCAGGGATGCTTGCAATTCTACACAGCCCATCTCAGCCTTTGACTACCAAAGCAATATCACCTAGACACTCCACCTTCTGGTCTTCTCTGGACAGAAGAGAAAACAGTATGATAGTATCTCTGCTCATCACATATTTATGGACAAGAGAGATGGTCCCGGACCAATGTGACCACGTGCAGAAAATTGGGCCTGTTCTCAAACACAACTACCAAGAAGAGATATGCAACAGGACAAGTTAATTCTTCCATGGGCAGTGAAAATCTTACACCAAGGATGAACCTGACTATGACTACAAAGAGTGCTGGCTGAATTCCATGTCTATCTTTCAGATGAGTACCTAATGTACCTTGATTTCGTCCAAGTTTAGCAGAAGCATCACACAAGAACAAGGCGTGCATGCTGGAAAGGCACCAAATGGTGACATGTTTGTACTGCTGTTTGGCTAGAACAATACAGCATTTATCAAAAGTTAAACATTTACTCAAAACAGGGTTTCTGAACACTTTCTGTCACAGTGTAAATCGCTGTAATACAGCATGAAGTTCCATCGAGAGAAGCACACACAATGGAAGAGGTAAAACAATCCTGCTAACTTGACCCAACCCTTTTCTTTCTGTTTTCTTTTTTTCTTTTTTTGTGAGCATGGGGAGAGTGGGATAGAACTATTCCATGTTTGTCTTCAAGAAGATACTAAATTACAACGGCACCTTTTCCTCTTCGATTTCACCTTGATCTAACTTAGTTAAGGAGAAAAAAACATAACAAGGAAAGAAATTGACTTAGGCTTTGTTAACCCTGTGGCCTTGTTCCAGTTTCAGCTTTTGTGTCTAGCTGCCTAAACAGAAAGAAGAACCAGAAAAAAATTACACAGTCAAAACAACTGTTTGTACAGCACATATCAGTACCGTGTCAACCAAATTATCCTGCTTCTGGACGACAAGGAATTTACCCTAGGGCAGCATGCTGTGACTTGGGCATCAACTGCTTAAGGTCCTGGGATAACGATCCTTCTACTCCCGCTTCTCAGCTTGGAAGGGCAATGGTCTGTCCCAAGGAGGGGTCATCAGGCAGTTCTGCCACACAAAATCTTACTGGCTTTTTTCTAGCATGCAAACTTTTAAGACTGGTATTGCTTTAACGCTGTACTCAGTTCAGTGATGCTGACTTCCATGAGAGCTATAGCAAGCTCTCAAGCAATTTAGTCTTGGATTTCTCCAGTGAGAAAAATGACATGAAAGCCCCTCCCACCACCCAAATGGTACAGACTTGGCAGAGGGACAGCCGTAACTGAGATGAGAGTAGAGCTGAAGAGTTTTTCCAAACGTACTGTCTGTCCTGCCCTACTGCCAACGGTGTGTTTCTCCCTTTGAATTGTCATCTGATGAAGACTAGAATGAATTAGTCCATCCACAGAACTTAAACAGCACAGAAATGCATTTAAACAGGCGCCACAGAGGCATTTACATAATTACCTAACATGCAAGGTCACAACGTGCTGTACTAAATCTTCCATGTATTGTAAATGGGCAATTTCTGCAGGACAAAAGCATGGGCAACATTGTTTTGCTCACCTATTATAGTGGCCTCATCGAGAGCATCATTACAAGAACAGGACATGTGATTAGAGAGGAAAATACTATAAATTTCGTCCTCCCACGGCGTAAGTGGAAGCATGGTGGTGGCCCTGCCTTTTATTACATTCGACACATCTGTGATGGTTTTGGTCAAAGTTGCTGTCACAATTAGCTGCTTTCAAAAAATGTTAAAAATTTTTNAGAAACTATTTGACTTGACAAAAACTATTAACACTCCACCACCACCCCACCCCCCCATCCTTTGCGGTACACTTCAGGATGCCAGGCTTTTGCTGCCCTTCAGCAAGCCATTCCTCCTTGCAAGCCATCGGCTCTCCATCCCTCAACCCTTTCCACAGCAAGCATCGTGGTTTCATTTACACAGGGCTCGTGTTTCTGCCATCTGCCCACCATATTGGTAGTAAGGTTTGAAAAAGCACAGAACAAAGCAGAGCTTGTCTCTCTCCACCAGCCAATACGAAGCCTGTACTGGCACCCAGCAGGCAGTCTCTACATCAACAACTAGTCAGTAGTCTGTGAAGGCTAAAAACAGCAAAAGATCTTCTCATTTCTAAGAAAGAATTTAAACAGAGTTGAGACTATATCAAGAGCTGGAAAAGGGCCTATTGAAAAAGACGGGGAAAAAAAAGACCCCATCAACTAACACGTGCGATAAAACTACGGCAGCACAAAAATCCAACCGACATGCAGGAACCAAAGATTGATTCATCCCCCTTCTGTGAAGCTCCTTGACTTACTGCTACTCTAGAAGCCTCTCCTAATTCCAGGTATTGACTGGCTGTGCTGGCACCACCCCTCGAAGCAGATGATAAATTTACTGGGGTCCATATTTCTGGGTTGGTTGCTGCAGATATTGCTACAGCCAGCCCCGATGTTCATATAGCAACTCCCAGTTCCCAACAGTGCTGCTGTGGCTGCTGGAACAGCAAGGCTGTTCAGCCTGCCCTTGGGAGGGCATGGACCACGCATTCCCTGGGTCCAGGTCTGCAGTGCTTTAATAAATATACTGTCTGATTGACTGTTTGTTCTTGACTAGTGCAGTTGCATCATAGACCTGCTAATGGCATCACAGTGGAAGTTTTGTCACAGACATACTTTCCTGGTACAGGAAGAAAAGACAGCTACTGGGAAGAAACCATAATTAAAAAGCAAATATGTTTGTGTGAAATGAGTTAACACAGGCAAAAACTAGGTAAGAGGAGGATGCATGACTTCAATATGGTCAAAAGCTTTTCCAGAAATGGAAATTCTTTATTGGGAGCTTGGGGGAGGCACTCAGGCAATTATTATCTCTCATTCAGTTTGAGACTGTGCAAGTGGCTAGGACTGAAGACAAACATTTTGGTCAGTAAAGTCAGTTGCTTCATGCTAGAAGTAGATACTGCAGTGATACTAGGTGATGTTTATGGCATTAGTGTGAAATAAAAGTCTTTGAACAGACTAAAAGGAAATTTCCAAAACTAGACCTTACGTCAATGAAAAACAAAAATACCACAAGGTGCTCCGTCACTCCCTCAGCTTCAAGTCTACCTTCTTTTTCCAGCAAGGAGGGCCATAAAACAGTAAAAACCCCAAAATCAGATCCCTCAGAATGGAGCATTTCTGAATAGGTGCTAACAATCTGGAGATAAGCTCCAGTTGCATGTTCAGTAAACAGCTGCTGGAATAAAAATCCTGTGTGACACAAACCAACCAGAATACACGCATTGATCTTGCCATCTCAAGGGGATTCACAGTCTACTGCATTACACAGCTCCTTTATCAGTTATCAAAGATAGAAAAAAGGAGGTGTGACTGGAGACTGGAAACAGTTAATTGCTCAAAAAAAAAAAAAAAAAAGGCAAATAAGAAATATTAAAAGAAGCAATAAATTGGAGAACTGAAACGAATCTTGTAATTTTCAGATTAAAATAAATTAACATGGTCTGAAAATTAAAAACATCCCAGATTAAAACTCAGTCAGCCACACCATTAGTACATTCCTCCCAGACCAAGTGGTCTGAGGAATTTATACATTTGGCATCATATAAAATATGCTATTCCTGGCAGGACTTCGAAACAGGGGAAGTGAAAGGGCCAGCAAGACAGGCAGAGCAACAGGACCAGCCTCAAAGGAGGTGGGGGAAGGAGCCATAGGGCTGCCCTGCCAGATTTTAATCACAGGCTGGCCGTTGTCTTTCACCACTAAGACTCAGTAAAAGCATGTTACGCCTTAAACGCAGTATTCGCCTCTCCAAGTCAGGCCCCTTGCTGCTCAATCCGCTTTTCTCCTACATTAATAGCTAATCAGCTTTCAGTTATTTTTAATGTGCTCATTAAGGACCCCTCGACACAAACCTCAGGAGTACAGGTGCTAATAAACTACCTGCACCACACAGCCCTCCACTACCTGTCCTGGCTGCAAGGGGCATTTCAGCCATCTGCTATTGGGCTAACCGGGTTGACAGTTGGTTAAGGTTTCTGAGCACCACTGTGGGTTATTTGCTGGCATTAAGTATTTTATGTCCCAAACCCAGAGCATCAAAGAGGGTTAACAAGATGCGCTCATCAGCCTGCCCTTTGATTAACCTACAGCTCTGATACACGTTGCAATTTGTAGGAAATCCACAGCAAGTTTAGTCATGTAATATTTCTGGGTGACAACATATAGACTTCTTTTTGTTCATTTAATTAAAACGTACAAAAGTATGAGTAGGCAGAGCTATCCCTTTTATAACATTTAACACAGAGCAATTCTGAACTACAAAATACTAAATCTTTTCCTTTTTCCGCGCTAAGGCAACAATTCTGGGGGAAAAAAACAAAACACAAAACCCAAACAAACAAAAAACCCTAACAAAAACAATAGAAAATTCTTCTTCCACAAGGAAAAGCAACTTTATGTACAAGATTATCTTCCACCGACTAAGCAACCGGTCCTCCTCAGGGGTTGGAAAGACTTGGGAAGCATCTGTCACACTCACCAGCAAAAAGGTAGACAGCAAAGAAAAACTGAACAAAAAACACAAAAAAACAGAAACCAGGAGGGATTGGGCAGGACTCCTGCAAATGACCATGTTTTCCCACAGCAACAGCATCTATGTAGGAAACACAAGGCATTTCTTGTTTGGGGTTGATTTTTTGATGTTCTGAGCATTCATTGCAAGCGTACTGCTCCTTCCATTTCTTAGGAAGGACTCCCACATCTTAGAAAGCAAGGCAACTCATGTCAAGTATACAAAAGTCGTCCTTTACTGAATTTCTGGGTGAAAGGAAAAGAAGGACTACGAAGTTACTGGCATCTGTTCAAACAAGCGACATGGCAGGGGATATTAAATGTACCAACTCTATCATGCAACTCCAACAATTCAGTTCATTGCCATAGATCAATCTCCATCAACCCAAGTCCTTAAGTCAGCCTTCATGAGTTGCTGTTAGACGTTGATCTGTGCATCTACAACAGAAGGTCGTTATGCCTGTCATTCATTAAGGACTGGAGAAGTGAGAGTTTTGACTGCATAGGAATCATTCACTCCAGCAAAAGAGGAAGAAATCCTATACTGTGTTTGGGAACACATTTGTTCTGCTTCTCTACAGTTAATCAAATTGTTGCCCAAGATAACATGGGCCTAAAGACTATTTCTTACTGAAAAGTGTGTTATGCCTAAGGTGCTTCCATCTATTCCAGAATGTGTTCAAGAGAGTTGAGCCTCTCACTGGCAGTGGCTTGTGGCAGTCCTGGGTGACAGGAGGGAGGGAGAAGAGCTGTGGGTTATGAACTGCATGGAAATTCAGCTGCAGAAGTGTGCTCATCAGAAGGTATTTTGGAACCAGTTCTCCAGCTGACACAAACTAAAAAAACCCAAATAGAAACAAACAAAACGAAATACCTGCCTCAGAAGACAAACAAGGGAACCAGCACCACTGCAGCAAGAAACTATTCTACAGTTTCCTCCTGCATCCCAACCACATTAGCTCTGCAGACCCTTTGGCATACCTGGCATCACATCCCAGTCCACTCCCTCAGTTCCCTGAAGATCATGAGAACAAGCTTGATTCGCAGAAGATAGAACACATGTAGAAAGAAAAAATCCTTTAGGTTTAGAGGCTAGGGAATCTATGCACTTTTCTATTCCTAAAAGCAAGGAAAGGCAAATGCAATGTGATGAATCAGAGGTGCAGTGCTGATGTAAAAGCAGAGACACTAAGAAGAAGGGAAGGGAACGATAACAACCAAAGAAAGAATTTCTCCAAACTTCACACATCCTAATTTTGTCCACTTTCTCTGCACTCCCTTATTTGAATTTTTGTCCGTCTGAATAAGCATGTGTAATGGGAACTCAGCTCATGACCTTGCTCCCATTACCGTATCTTGCATTTAATTGAAATGTGTAATCCCGTGGAAGTCCAGACATTAACCCATTTGGGTGGGGTGACTATTATTACAAGCTTCATATTTTTCCTAAAGCTCCAGCTGCTGGAACTGTCAGACTCTGTGAGAATCCAAGGGTCTCGGTTGCAGGGTTTTTGTTTTGTTTATTTTAAAAGATATCTCAAGTTCTCATGCTTGTGGAGGAAAAAAAAAAAAAATTACAAAAACGTAAAAAGCTTGATAACATGACTTGCATGTTCTTAAAGGCTCAGAAACCAGAAGAGGAGAAAAAAAATATACTTTCCATTTTAAAAATGGCTCATGATTATTTTAAGCTAGTTTCCTAACTGCTAACTCCTTGGTGGTTTTTATTCTGCAATGTTTTCTCTCCAACAGCAATTTTTTTCAGAATCGAACTATTCCTGATGAAAGTGATAGATTATAAAAGTTGAGATATACTTTCTCCAGCTCTAATGCATTTATGTTTCCAGTGAGAAAAAGAAAACATTTTTTTCTAAACAGTTTCCAGCTTCAGGAATCTCATGTTACAGAACTGAAGCCCAATAAGCAACACAGGATCATCAGTAATAAAGATGAGCAAGAGAGAGACAGAACGAAGTGCAAGCAAGAGAGTGCATGTATGTATTATTATATTAAGCTATGCATAAGCACACCTTGGCAAAATTAATTTTTCAGCTAAAATCCCATTACTAAAACACAGATTACATGCAGTTAATTAAAAAATCCTTTCTAATGATGCTTGCTGAGTAAAGCAAACTAGAGCTATATAGCAGTAACGGAAACATTTACCAAAATTCACTCAAGACCACTGCGCTAGCTAAATAGGTTAACTATTACAGAAGAGAGCAGAAGGGTGCACTGCCATCTCACTGTTATACTGCAGTCCCAGGAATTTTGACTGGCTGAAATGCACCTACTGGGTTCACAGAGCTGCTTCACAAAAAGATCCAGTCATTTTCAAACGTGCTGACCACAGCTGCAAAAGCGATACAGAATGGGATGGAGCCCTGGCTTCTAACAATACAAACCCTCTCGTGAGAAGTTACTAAAAAAATATCTTCTCCACTGCACACACAAGAACACTTAATGACTCCCCTCAAAAATTTATTGTCAACATAGATCCTAGCTTGAATGCTAAAGCCAGTGATTAGGCCTAGCCTTTTCTACATAGATCGCAACACCACCGCATAATGCAAGAATGAGTACAGAAAAAAAACAAAGCACCTACTCTTGAAGCATCTTCAATTTTTTACTATTTTTTTAACACCTCTAAGAAATTAATGATCAATTGCTTTCATCTTCAGGGAAGTGACTTCTCAGACCAAAGGAAGGAATTGATTCATTTGGCTTTCTCTTTTATCAGAACATTTACAAAACAGCTCTTACGTAGAGCTTGTCATGGTGATTCATTTTATTGCATCCAAGCCCCTCACACTGCCCCAAGTAGGTATTCCAACTACAAATGAGTCATGAAACCCCTGAATGTGGTGTTGTGTAGGGAAGGCTGAATTCTCCACCAAAAGAGTTTCAGGAAAAAAAAAAAAAA
>VZTL01029185.1:36162-73652 GCA_013400535.1 Scopus umbretta
AAAAAGAATCAGAAGCCACATTCCTACTTCTCTGCCCTCTTGAATGAATCCATTATGAGGCTGAAAAGGAGATTTAATTAAAACAGTTCCACTTACCAATCAAACCCTACCTGTTTCTTTGCCAGAGACACCATTCCTTCTTATGCCCAAAGGGGTGTTGGGAGCAGGGAGAGAAGAGGAGCAAAACTGAATTTTAAGAGCAGGAGAGCAGAGGGTGCTTTTACTTTCTGTTACCCAATTAAAAAAACAGTGAGGGAAAAAAAATAAAACAGCGATATGAAGGCATCCATTAGTGCCAAGGCACTACTGCTACGACTCTTCTCATGAGGATGCAGGATACCACATGCAGAACTCTTGGATACTAAAAATAAATAAATATTCTGAAAGGGCTTCTGCTGAATTGTACTTTCACAGCAAAAGCTGGACCAGGTCCAAGAAGAACCGTGGAACTGAGCCTTTCTGTATACTGCAGCCATTAAAATATGCAGTAAGTTAAACGACTGCAAGGAAACCCTGTACTGTGGTAGCCCCTGCTAAACCTCATAACCATCTCTTTCTCCTCAACTGTTGCATGAGGGGAGAAAAATTATGACCCACTGAAAATTAAGAATCAACTTCTTTAAACAGATGAGTCAGCAGATGTACACTTCAGCAAAGCTAATTCCCCAAGCTGCTGACATCACCACACACATACAGAGACCACCTAGGAATTACTGCAAGCATGCTACCGTCCTGAAAAACAGGGAAAAAAGCAGAACGATCTCCGTGATGGTAGGTGGCATTTTACTGTGATTAGCCAGGGTAACAGAGCCTCTGGTTACCTCAAATATTCCAAGCACTATGGATTTAGCTCCTCAAAAGTTTTCACGTAGCATCAGCTCACGCCTAGTTG
Organism: Scopus umbretta; assembly: GCA_013400535.1. Classification (NCBI taxonomy): domain Eukaryota; kingdom Metazoa; phylum Chordata; class Aves; order Pelecaniformes; family Scopidae; genus Scopus; species Scopus umbretta. The sequence continues at coordinate 37,055 of VZTL01029185.1, forward strand.
CTTTTGACAACGGGCTTGGCCTTGCTCCCATACCCCGAGCAGACAAAATGAGTCCTAGCACTGTCCCGGGCTCTGCAGTAGCTGCTGAGAGGAAAAGGGAATCCACTTCTGCAGAGGCACAAGTCACCGCAGCCCAGCCAGCCACCGATGCTCAGAGGCACGCAGTCGGCAGCAGCCTTCACCGACTGCTTTGAGGTGGCTCAGGTGTGGCCAGTGATCAGCAGCTGGGAAACCTTAACTGTCAAATTGCATCTCCCTCAATTCAGGTTTTCGCACTGAACTAAAACAGCACTGTAGTCAACTGGTTGGATTAGGAAAAGAAGAAAAACACAACGCTCTCAATATGCTCACTGCAGATAATATTAAAAACATGCAACTGCGTCATTCCCCACACCGCAACAGAAAAATGCCATTATTAAAATAATTTTCTGATAAAACGCCTATGGTGTAAGTTGGGCTTGACCAGAGCCACCCACATAGGTCCGCTGCCAGGCCCAGATGGACCCGCGTGGCCACGCGCGTACCGCGCCATGCCAGACCCCCGGAGCAGCACCAGGTCATGATGCGACCCCCCGCATCTTGGCTCTGCCCCAAGTTGTGCTTCTGCAGGAGGGGAGGGAAATCCAAGGTCACCCATCCCTCAACCTCTGTGAGCTGCCTGAGCTTCACAAAGCTCAACAGTTGCCCAGTCTGATAATAAATCACGCTGCCGTCTCTGCCCTGACATTACAATGTAGGTTCACATTCACTACTGGACACATACCATGCCACAGCAGGATGCCAATTCTCACAAACAAAAGATCCAGCTTGTTAAACAGAAAAATAAATCTCAGCTGCTAATAGGAGAGTCTCAAGAGCTGAAACATTTCTTAGGATTTTTTTTTTTTTTTTAAGGTTGGAATTATTCAGACCTAGAAGAGTCCTGTTAGGCCAAGCACCGTAAGTTAAATCCACAGGTCCATTCGAAATAGGCATGTCTATTTATTACTAATAAAAGACACTGTATTTTGCACTCTACCTAAACATCAGTATAGAGGAAAATCTCACCATGGCAATGCCTACAGCCTTAACAAATTCCTTTGATGGTAAAAACTTAATACCACCCTACAGACACAGAAGACAACTTTTGTAATAGGGACAAGACGGATAAACTCAGAATCAGCAAACTGTTCTTTACTTTTTCTTCTATTTCTTTAAACAAAGAGGAGAAAAAGTAGATGAAGGAGCTGCTCATTCTGTGTTTTGTAGATTGAGGTGACACTGACAAATGAACAGTCAATCTGCCAAAAATGCAAGGAATTAACTTTGTAAAAGGAAACAGAGATACAGAACTACAGCTTGCCTCTGACTTTATAATGCAAAGCACTGTGCTTAACCATGAAGATCAGAAAGCCAATCTGACTTGAAAACATATCATCTGCATTTTACTGTAAGCAGTAAACAGGAGAAAGGTTTGGTTGTTTGTTTTTTTTTAAAGTGTAATATAACGGACAAAAGGAAATTTTCCCCACCTGCCATCAAACTGACTATGTGCCTTTTGATATTCATGCCTTTTACAGCAAATACACTATTAATCACTTTCCTAATAAGCATGCAGTGCCTCCCCACTAATTGTGTAGTCAGTTTATATTTGAAGTGCCTTGTGCAACACATGCATTACCTGCCAGACAAAAAATTCATCCCTAGTCAAAGAGAGCACAAATTAGAGTTTGACTATGTAACTACATAGGCAAAAGAAATTGTCAGAAGATTCAGCATCAATGATGATTATACATTCTTAACAAAAGTTCAAAACAATTTCAAGTCCCATTGTGTTTTAGGTTAGGACGCTGATCTTCACAGTTACATGGGAGTCTGCAAACCCAATAAAAATGAACAAGAAGATGACCGTACTTGGCTACACTGGCAGGGCTGTGTGGAAAGACCTATGCTGCATTTACCCTCAGGTCACATTAACAGATGCTGTTGGTCCTTTCAACTTTCAAATAAGTATGTACGAGCTTTCACGAGATCTCCAATAATGGCCACTGATGTGGTCAAAATTAAGAACATTATTTTCAATTTTTACTAATATATGAAACCCTAGCCCCCTCTTCCTGATGCACTTTTGCATACTGTCCTGCCAGGGGATGAAAAAGGGTGAGGAAACACAAAGTTACCTAACGTGACTTCGAACAGAGAGCCTCTGTTCGGATGTAAAAACCAGGGAGTGTTTTTAAAATGTTGCAGGCTACCAGGACAGCTGGTGGGAGGGAACAGCGAGATTCACACTGAATGTCAGTGTCACTTCTGAGCTGTCACACAGCGTACCATGGAGATAAACATTGCACATGTGAAATAATTGTCAGTTACTTCAGGCTGTCAAACATTTCAATGGAACATTGTCATCTCAGCGGCAGACAAGCAAAATAACTGTGTTTATGCAAGTCTACGTTCATCCAAAACACACCTCATGAAATCCCAACCTCTCAAGAGGGGGTGGAGGGAGGACAGATAGAAAGCACCCTTCATTTGCCCTTACCACATGCTGAAAGTTCATGACAAAGCCCTTAATGCCACCTTTTGTGCCCATTTGTGCAGCATACCTGCCTAACACTGCTAAAGTCATACAAATCCCTAAACCACAGTAGTGCAACGCAGCTGCGTCTTAAAAGCTTTGTTATTTCAGCTGGCAAAGACAAAATGAAACAAAAAAAGAAATACACTGGTACGTACAGAGCCTCAGTTCCACAGGCAGGCTAGGCTGGGTTTTGTTACGGGATGGAGAAGATTCAAAACCTACCATGGAAACAGAGCTGGTGGCAGCTTGTCACTACTTCGTTAGTTTGTAACATGGACAGCTTGGGCACTTAAGTGGGTCTCTTATCCACTCTGGGGGTGCCAGCCAGTTTTATCCCACAGGGCAACAGCACAGATGTACTTGCGTGCCTGAAGCTGACACAGGGTCCCCTGCTATCCCTGCTGAGGACCACGACTGGGCCCCTTCAGGACACCTCCCTTGCTCTCCTCACCAGAGAAAGGAGCATGTGTGCAGAGGCTTCATTAACTCTACTCAAGGCTGTAGGGAAGCAAGCTCTTGGGGATCCATCAGGTTCATGAGGAACAGGTGTCCTGTGACTGTGCAATGCTTGCCACAAGAAGAGATACCAGTAAGCTCTCCTGATACTTAGAGAAAGAAACGGCTCAAATTTCACCGCGTTACACCAGCCACTGCAACCCAGCACATGATGTTCATTCACCACCCCCATCCATTTTAGTAGCTGCTTTATCTGTAGGATTAAGACTATGTATCCTTAGAGAGAAAAATATATATGGGCCTTACATGTTTCTCCCAGAGGTACAATTCTTCTCTTCAAATAGTTAAATCATGACAAACCTCATACAGATGCAGTTACCCTGGTGTAAAAGATGCTTAACACAAATCACTTACCTTGCACAAGAGCAGCTTAATCACCGCTGATATTATTACATCTACATTAGGTAAATGTATTGGTAAGAAGGAAGTTACTTATCTATAAAGTGAGAACTAAAGCAGTAAAGTACGTGTGTGTAGTCATCACCTAAGCCCCTTGTCTTCTTCCAAGCTTCCTCCCTGTTCATTTTCTTTCAACCTTTTTTGTTCACCTTTACCTCTCCCCCAAAAATACTCATTTTTCTTTAAAATGTTTAAGAGAAAAGACAGAAATAAATTCACACTTACATGATGTGCCCAGACCTGGTCATTGCTCTGCTTCCATCCACATGCGGTGTTCAACACAAAAATCGAGGTAACCGAAGCCCTGGCCATCAGGAGATTCAGTGTTTCAAAGAGCAGGTACCCAGATAAGTACCACCTATCTGGATCACTTCACACACAAGAATGTGAAGTATTGGCCAGTCTCGCACAGAGGCTAAATTACCAAAACAAAGTAATCTGATTTTAAATAGCTGTTTTCCTGCAAAAAAATTGTAACTTGGTAAGATGGTATAACTAATTTTCTTTGGGCAGCAACTGAACTGTGAAGCTAATAAACTAGGACTTGGGTATTTCTGGAGTAATATGAATTCCTCAAGCCTAAGCCAAACCCTCCAGGCCTTTTATGAGGCTCTAACTTCGAATACGATTCACCACCCTGTCGGAGACCATATCAATAATGAGAAAGCTGTTTCCCCCCACACACCCTAAGTGTAGTTAAAAAAAATCAGATAATGCACACTAGTCACAGAACTGCAGCCCAGAAACCCTTCTTACTTACCATCTTCTGCTGCTGCGAAGTGCAGTCAAGGTCACACCAGTATCTAAGACTGTGCCAAAAAGTAATGAAATGGCCTACGCTTATGGAGTACTACCCCGCAACCAACTTTCCCAAGACTCTGCAAACTCTAAGGACTGATTGCATAAGTCTAGAAAACTGTGAAAGTTGGAAGAACCTATTAAGGAAAGATGAGACCAAGGAGAGGCATGGCAACAGCCTTCATATACATTAAAAAGATGGAACAAACAGCCCTGCATGCCCACTGGAAGCTTGCAGGCTGGGAGATTTTGGCTGCCACTGCAGAGAGCCTTGGTGGAAGAGGAGTGCTGAAGTGCTAGAACAGGTTCCTCAAATGATGCCCGTTGCTGGAGCTTCCCCAGCGTAACCGAGACAACCATTTGTTAGGAACATGCCAAGTAGAGTCAGTGCTACCATTTGGATGAGAAAAGACTAAACGAGCTTTCAGAAGTCCTTCCCAGGCCGATTTTCTACGACACCGAAAACAGTCTAAATAGTCTAATAGTCTAAATAGTCTAATAGTCTTTTCTTACTAAAGCTTGCAAGATAAGGTTGTATCACATCATGTTTCTTGGAAGTGCTAATTAATGTTAACAAGAGAGGCAAAATGCTCTGCAGCTCCCTTAGTAAGTTCATGCCTGTGTTTCCTGATATTTTCCTGATTTAAGTATGGGCAAGTCACCTACCTAGTCTATGCCAGAATTTATCCACCTCTAAAAGGACAACAATGTTATTTCCTCTCTCCACCATCTGCTTGCAATACATTGCACAGTCCTCAAGGCAGGCACTACTAACCGCTACAAGTGGTGCAAATCTTCACAGATGTTATCTTGACCCGAGCCGGTACCTCCAGAGTTTTTCTGGTTATATCAGTACCTTGTGAGCACCATGACTGAGTAGGTTAAGAAAGAGCTGATAAACATGGTGTGCCACAGAAACCAAGGGGGAAATCTGAGGTTGAGAGCAATGAAATCAGTCAAATTAAGACTTTTGGAAGGACTCTCCAGCTCTAGAAAAACTAAGAGACTTGCAACATGACTGCAAATGACCAAGAGCTGCCTCCTCCTAATACTTAACATCTAAACTACTAGCACTATTAAAAAAGAAATATTTTTGTGAACTAGAACATGGAAAACAAAATTATTTATTTTAAAAAAATAAGCTAGTCTCTGTTTCTGGAGGGCTGATTTTCATTAATGTAATATTTCTGTTAACAGCCTTGTCTACGTAAGGCATCTGTAGAAAGTTTTTATTGTTAACTTAATAGTGAAAATCTAATACAGGTTCTATTTGAATTTTCCTATTAAACTGACGTCAATGGCAGTCTGAGAATCAGATTGTTACAACCCAGACTATGAAACAAACATTCAAGTCAGATGCTATAAATGTAGCCATTGCACACTGGTAAGTGTGTTTTAACATTTTTAATCAGGTCTCTGGGTAGAGCCAAGATACACTTGGCATAGAGATGAGTGGAAAAATTATAAAAATGTAGACATTTTTACTTGGAAAGTAAATTATAATTTATTTCCAAGAAGACTGAAAAAATTTGGAATACGCACACAGAATAGCACTTGTGCAAGCGTATGTACAAATATTAGAGCATGGTCAAGTCACTAGAGCTTGACGTCTTAATCGGCGCCTGCCACACAACAGACTAAAGGTAAGACATGTTCTTCCCTGTAAGGTTACGTCCCCAGGAATGTATGTGTGGCAAAGGGAACCCAAAAAGGAAGGGGGAATGCGGGAATCCTATGGCAGTGTTGGAGCAGCAGAAGGAACTGCATAGTGGGTACATAAGTAAGAAAAGGAAGGAGAGTGTGCAGGGCGAGGAGATTTTGACTGGAGATCAGAAGAGTTTCCCAAGAACAAGATCACAGGAAATTTGCAAACTCAACCTGGGATTTCCATCAAAGGGACAATGGAGTCCTACACCTCGTCAAAACCCTTACACGCTTCAGAAGAAACTCGCCCTCCTCGAAGTTTCAGATTTTTATAAAGAGACTAGCATAGAACAGATAAAATAAACAAATCATCAAGCGGTAAGAAATAGTTGTGCTGGAAGAGAGATGGCTGGGGTGGCCTTCTCAGCCTCTCCCACATCGGTCTCTGGAAATCTGCCAGTATCGGTATGGCGTCCCTGCAGCAGACCCTGCACCAAGCACGCTGCAGAGCCTCCCGCCAAAGCTGGCATGCCAGGGTGCACCAAAAAGCACAGCACTCTAGTACATGCTGATCGCTTCTCTTGCCAGAAGCTATGATAAGATCAAAGAGAGCTTAGAAGAGTAAACAAAAAGTCAACACACATACACATGGTTGTATTATTTGCAATTGTTTACTGCTACCAAAGAGGGCCAGAACCTTTATCAGGTTTCAAAACCTTTTAGGCGTGTGTGAAAGAAGGAAGAACTGAAAAATCAGCAGTTTTATGTCATTTTTCCTGTAGAGGTGGATTGCAGGGTTGCATTTTCAACTCAAACAGAAAGGCAAAGCACTGGAGCTTTGTGTTAATTACAAAATTACTTCGAATGTTATCGGAATCACAGATTCTTTTATTAACTAGAAAACTGGTTGGGCAAAAGCTTTCTCCTCTTCCAACCCATAAGATACTTCTAGGGCCTGCAATAATGAGGTCTGAAATCAAACCTCAAAGTTTTTAAATTAAAAACAAACAAACAAAACTGCTTTTAAAAAAGAAGACAAATTACGGTTCACAGAATTTCAGGCTGTTTCTTATTTGATGCTAAAGAGACTATACGTTACACACAGACATTAGAAAACTGAATTCTGTTCTCAGAAATATTTTTCAAGACTCTTGGCAATACTAACTAGCTGGGGCTTGGTCATCAGATTAAGGAGAGATGCAGCACTGAAGGAAAAGGAGCCCTGTGACCCGTATTTTATGTTTGAGTAAGATCAGAGAATGGCAATGCCAGTGCAGGCACAGGCTACCTGATGCAGACCTGATCTCTGTCTGGAAGTTAGGGACATACTGTAACACTGCGCTGGAAAATGGAGGAATGCCAACACTGCAGTAGAGGATGAAGATGCTGAAGTCCCCAATTCATCCCTCTCCCTTATAAATCCACATCTGTAAAATGCACAGTCCTAGTATTCAGAAAGAAGTTGTTTACTTGATGCAAAAATAAAAAAAAATCAGCTTCCTTCCAAGCAATAACCTGCTGAGAAGCTGTAGGTGCTGAACTTGTTACCTATCACAGCACATGGGAACGCAGCGTTGCTGTGATTACGCCTGTGGACGTTTGGTTTACGCAGAGCACCAGGTTTCCTGTGCAAGGCTGGAAAGATCCCGAGCATGATTTATGGTATATTGTTACACCACCGTCTAGACGTGACTAGCTAGCGCAGGAACCGATAACAGCAAGCCCATGACAATACAAGCTCAACAGAGGCTAACGTATCCTGCCAACGCTGCGGAGTCGGCATACCTCTCCCGGACAAAACCTCTCTTGCATACAACCTCCTCTGCAGACTGGTCTCTTATTCCCAACCTGCTCAGGGCAAGGGAAATGCAAACTGAACTTTCAGAAGCTGTGACGCAGCTTCCACAATCTTGCCTAGATCAGCTATGGGGATTTTACAGCCCCTTCGTGACACTTTGCCCAGCTGCAATGGGGAAGGGCTGTTCAAGTTACAGCTCCAGCTAACAAACTCAATCCAGGCTAGAGCTCACTCTGCAGGCATCTCACCTGCACACCGGGAAAGCTCTGGGTGCCTGCTTCAGGGTCTTGGAAAGAATTTGAAGGCTTACTTTTGCCATACCAGTAAACGCCATTACCTAGCCAAGATGCAGCTTACTTTGGCAGAAGACTCTGCAGGAGGATTAGCAACAGCACCAAGAGGACTTTCGTGCTTGGAATAAGTGCAGCTACACCTGGGCTTCTGTTGACAGAATTATGCTGGTAAGAGTGGCGGGAGGGAAATGGCTTCCTGACCAACCCAAATGCACCAGCAAAATCAGTAAGCGTAGGGTCAGGCTTCAGAAGAAACCACACTGCAATTCCTGGCACCTGTTGTTATAGTGGAAATTTCAATCACAATAACCTGCAGTAATTAAATGGACCACGGAAGGACTTTTGCCCTCAGGGAAGGGATAAAAAGAATAATATTTCCTTCAACGAGCTGGAGTACATCCAGCACCAGCACAACTGTGCAGGACTGGGTGTAGCGGTATCAACATCTCACGCGACAGCCACTGGCAAGGAAACCAGATACAGAAGTGTGGGAAATGTGAGTGCTTTTTATTTTCCCTTTAGTCACGTAGCTTTTCCTTGATATCTGAAGCTCCGAGTCCAAGGCAAAGAAAACAAGTCAGCACAGCTGACTTGCAAGTCAGCTGGTGTGCATTGCTGCATGGAGAGCTAGGTGTGAAGCCCAGTGGCAAGTCTGGAGTGTTCCTGGAGGAGCACTTGTCCATTCTTCCTTCCTTCCTTCCTGCAGCAAGCTTGTTTAAAACTTCACTTCAACCTGGAGCAAGCCTGGCCAGCCAGGACAGCCCTCAGAGGAAATAAGGATGGAAAATGGAAGGCCTAAATAAGGAGAACAAGCTAGGTAGACTCCCCAGAAGGTTCCCATCAACTGTTATTATCCACACTTACATGCAACAAGTGTACAATAGCTAAGAAAAAAAAAAAAAAATCTCCTACACTTTAAGGTACTAACCCTTAAGGCCTTCTTCTCTGCCGTTATTATTTCTTCATTTTGCAGACAGCAAATATGCTGATAATTAGATCTCTGGAGCATACCAAAGATGCTCCGATGGGACCAAACAAGCCCCCTCAAAGCCCAGCTGAGCATGGGAGCAGCTGGCTCACAGAGCCACCGGCATGCAGCACTGGAGGCAGAGCGTGGAGCCTGGCTTAACAGCAGGACGCGTGGGGAGGAGAGCACGGGAACGCTGGGGCAAGCAATGAGGTGTCTTCCATTTCATACACTCGCCTTCTCAAGTACAGACGGAGAATAGAGCAATTTCAGGAACAATGCACAGACATGGAAAAGCTCAGTATTTTAGAAACCATCTTCATTTTGGGAAGCTTTCGAAAAGGGCTTCATCATTCAATCTAGCATAGCATTCGTTTTTCAGCCAGACCCGCTTACTATTCAACATGCAAGCTCCTGAAGCTGACAGGATGCCTCCTTTTCCTATTCCATCATTACACCAGCTTTTATGGAAACTATGTATCTAAAAAGACAAACAGTTACCAACTCTCCTCACAATAACATCCATCCTGTTTTCTGTCATTCACTTGCAGCCTTGTTTAAAGACACGTGTGATTATAAATTTCATTTGCTTCTTTCTGGTCGACTTAGCAAATCTTCCTCAAATCAAGTATTAGCCACGCATACATTCGCTAAAACTTAATACTTAGTAACATCCAAAATGATAAACTCTACAGTATTTTTATGAGTCAATTTGTCTACACTCCTGCCTACTAAATATCATCAAACTCCTTCTTTTGATCAGTCGGTACTAACATTACTGTGGCTAACTCTGGCCACACTCATGTATTAAGCAGATCTACTTTTACTTGAATTTCTTATCTAACGCATTTGTAAGCTTTTTTTTTTTTTTGTTTTTTTTTTTTTTTTTGTGGGGGGGGGGGNAATGGCTAAAGCACTACTAGAACAATTAAGTAATAAGAAAAATACTGTGTTAAGATTGGCAATAGAGCAGCTGCCATAAATCACCACAATAATGACTTGCAGCTCAAAATGTTTAAGTAGATAAAATATTAAACTTACCACCATTTTTTTTGGTTTTCAAAAAAAAAAATTATATAATTTTAAAAAAAAAAAAAAAAAAAAAAAAAGTAGTAAGTTCCATTTCAGAGATGGAAACCAAAATAGAGGATTACAAATGAAGTCACATCAGGATTCAGAGTTACACACAGACCTCCTGACTGGCCCAAACATGCATGATGAACACATTATAGCCTTCTACTCAAAAAACCCCAACCAACCAAACAAAAAAAACCCACACCAAAACCATGGGCCTGCTACAGAGCCAGCAGCTCCAGCATTGCCACTGTGGGTTCACAAAGACACGTTACAATTCCCTACCCAGAAATGCCTTAATTTAGATTACTGGGCATTAGGGAACCCTGGACAGATTAATGAACCAGCCTGAATGTGTAGTCAGCAAAAGAGGGACGCCCTACAGCCCAGCAAGCAACAAAATATCTGCTCGTAGTTCATTTAAGACACAAGGCAGAGTAGATCTGCGTGGGGGAACACACTTTAGGAATGGGCGAGTGTTTTGCCCAGCATTATTCTTGCATGTCAGCTCACAGGCACAGAGACAATTAGCCACCCTGAACTAACATCCATGTCCTCTCTGTTAATAACAGGTGAGAACAGAATGTTTTTAACCTAGTAAGAACTACAAGAGCTAATGAAATCTTCCACTAAATTGCAGTGCACATAAAATAGGTGTCTTGTCATCAAATACGTAAGAAACTGGAAAATAAAGCAGTCAGTATTAGCAGAACCATAGCTGGAAACCTGCATGTTTTCTTTGCTATTATATTTTCTCTACTGCTATGATTTCAATACCTCAATGGTGTCTTGTTTCTCAAGTAAAGTACACGACAAGTCAGAATTTACAAGTCAGACAATAAAGTAAGAAGGGTAAAACCAAAGACATTTATTTACAGCTTTGCATTTTACAAACCCTATTTCTTCCTAACACCACATTTGGTCAGCTTCTGTACGTGTGTGAGAAACTGTTCTGAAAACAGTAATTTGGCAAAGGCAGTAAAAACACACAGCCAGGATGCTTGCTGAACAGAAACATGCGTAAACTCCACAAGGGTGGTTAATACAAAGCCAGGAGGGGCAACGTCCTAAATAGTTGTAGTAGCAGCAGCAGCATAAAACTGAAGCAAGCAACCTAGGCAATCAATAGCACATTCTCTCTCCTCTCTAGGAGCTTGCAACATACCTTTCCTCTATAGAGGAGAGATGAAAATTATGGCAGATCTCTATGGAGCAAAAAGCTATTCTGTTGCTATTCTCTTATTCTTCCCATCTGTCAAAAGCATCAAAGTACATTCAACAGCCAGAGAGTGCAGGACCTCTCACAGCACTAAGCCCATAGATATACATGAACAATAGGATTTAATCTAGCTGAAGTGTGCTAAGCAACAGCTGAAATATAGAATGGAGGTAAGGACCTGCAACACCATTGACATCAAGGGAACAGGACCACTATAGCAGACTTTACTCTGACCAAGGACTTTTCTTCATGTGGGACAACCTGTAGCAGCACCAGGTGGGGGCAGACAAGAGAAGAAGAGGGAGAAATGCCCCCAAAGCAACCTAGTAGAGCAGGTTGGCTCCAAAGGGCTTTTGCCACTCTTTCCTTAGGAAAAGCTGCTGGTGAGCTCAGTCTGAGAGCTCACAGATGTCACAGCCACCAGTAATGTGTATATACACAAGCTGGGATCTTCAAAAACCTCCTCCAGTGCCTAGTGCTTATTTTCTTCCTCCTCCTGGGACAGTTCCTGAAACCAACCAATTATTCTCCCAAGTTCACTTGCAAATATCTCTGTGTTTTCAATCTTTGTTTCAGAAGCACAACAGCAATAAATGTAAGTTTCTTTCCCAACTGAAAAGCTGATTGCGACACACAAGTCAAAGATCCAGGAGTGACCTTAGTTCCTATGGCCTTAGGACAAGCTTGGTGGTACATACAAGCCTCCCCTGCCCACCTCCTGCAGGAGAAAAGAAGCAAGCAACAGTTTCCATCTGGAAAGGGAACATAACTGTGCCAACAGCAACACTAACATCCAGAAACACAAACCTTCGTCACCAATGGGTACATTAAAGGCAACCTGAAAAAAGTATCAGTGAGCACAAGCCCTACTGAACTGCACAGCTAAAGATAACCAACTGCAAATGTATGCTTGACGGGGACATAAACACCATTCACATTTACACTATCTCTGTCTCTCCAGCTGCTGGACTTCCGTGGTTTGAAGCATGCAAGTCCAGCAGCTGCAACCACCTTAGATCTCAGGAACAAGAAACAAAATTTCTATTTTCACCAACATTTTTATTGGTCCCAAGAAAGGTCTTGCAGGTGTAAGAACTGTAGAGAATAAGAACCTCACATTATGAAGTTAGGACTAGAAATAAACACTTCGGACTTTTTACTGAAAACCTGTATCACATATATCAAAATATCAGCAGGAAGAGCAGAAGAAAAGAACATGTGGCAACCCGTGATTTCAAATCCATCTATCCATCCCAACTTACATATATATTGAAAAGACCCTAGATTTTCAGGTAGTGCTCAATTCCCATCCTATGACATTCAAGGTCCTTTGAATTGGAACAATAAAAGAATTAAGGTGTCCAATCACCATTGCAGAAGAAAAAGATTCAGGAACACAGCGTAATTAAATTGACTCACTATTTTTCAAAAGACCTTTTCCTTTAATTGAAAGCAGAGTTCAGAAATTACACATAGAGAGAGGTCAAAACATTCACAAAAAAACCCCAAGATCTCAAGTCTGCATGGATATACAGGTGGCTATTAAGACAAAAATGAAATACTGGAACAAACAAACTCTTACAATAGGTTAACCACTGCACTGATACAGAAGAACATCCTTCAGCAGGGCAGCACAAAGGAAACCCCCATGAGCTGGCTGGTATGAACAGCTTCAGCTCCAGCAGCACGTGAGCACGGCACCAGGCAGCTACACCAAAGTCCACTCCAACTGCTTCTGCAGGAACCAAGAGGAGGGGACATAGGTAAACAGTACCACAAACAGAGAGGGTTTCTAAGACAAAGAATATGAAAAACAACTCATCTGACCTTGGAGGAGGAGGAAACTGAACACACCTATGAAGTTAAAAGTGAATCGGTTTAACAATCTACAACTCCTGTCCAGCAGGAAGGCTCCTACTGTTCTTCTCAGCAAGGAGAGCGGGAAAGGAAGCACACCAGAAAGGGCACCAACAACAGAGAGCGCCATCAGCAGGCACTGCTGTCTCCCCCTACTCAGCGCTGCTGGCTTGAGTCACCCACAAACAGACAACACTGCAGGGAGAGGAGCAGCCATAGAAGAGGGGGTAGATTCCCCTTCACAATACGCGAGACCTGATTGCCCCAGCTGCAGTATTGCAGGTATGCATTATCTCTAGGCTGGAGACCGGAGGCAATAATCATGTAAGAATTTTGACTTTGCCCCACTATATCACTGTTTATTTGCATTATATTAAAAAAAAAAAATCAGATTAGGATACCATCTCTTAAACACATGCATATACACCACCAGGTACAAGGTGATCTTGATCTGCTTGGGGCCTCTAAATATCACTGTAACACCCTGAACAATTAAGAGGGATGTTTGACTCCTGACCTGAATAGAGTTTCTTCAGCAAAGAACAAAGTAGTAATTCAAATCAAGTATTAAAAAAAAAAAAAAATCATGTTCTTAATTGCAAGCATATACTCCTAAGCTTCAAAACTAGAACGAACCCACAAATCCTCCTCCTGTCCAAGAACATTTACATACTAGCATCTTCCAGTTACAGAATGAAATCTGCTACCTGTTAAAATAGAGAAAACACCAACCTGCTTCAAAATCCCTACTACTGATTACCTTAATGTAAGGACCTACAAACCTCCCATAAGGAGATAACAAAAAGGAACATATTTGATTCACACTCAATGTTTTCAAACACCCAAAGGAGTCAAAACAATTCCAGAGTGATAACAAGCTAATGGTACAACAGAGATGCCTAAGTAGTTGTTCTGGGGTCACCATTTCATGTTTCCCACTGGACAAATCCATCCTCTCATTATAACATAGCTCGTGCAAAGGATCCAACTTCAGTCTGTTCCGCCTCTCAAAGTCCTTGACCAACTGTCACCATACAAAGAATTAATGTTCTAACTTGCAATCAAACTCAAGCAAAGAAGAAAAGATGGCACACAAATATCAAAAGTACCCAAGTATGAAAGAGCCTTATGTCTGGATGCACATCAATGCAATTGAGTATTATTACATGTAAAGTATAAAATATCTGTCTACACATTGTGTATACATGTGTGTCTAAAACCAGAAGTATTTCCAGCTTCATGTGTTTCCACATGTTGCCTAAATTCTCCTCTGAAAAAAGAAATACCACAAAACCTCTCTCCACAAAGAAGAAAAAACAAACAAGAACAGAAACCCCAGCAAAGAGGTGTTCCAGCAAATGTTTAGAAGGAGAAAAACTGTTTAAGAAACGAGCAATCAGAAACCAGTAAAGCAGGGCAGCATACACACTTGTGCTTTCTGCAGAAAGTCTAACCATCCCGAATATGGCTTTCGCAAAGACCAAAATCAGCTTGCAGTCAGATACCACTTTTGGACAGGTGTTAGAGATGTCACATAAGGGAGTTACGCACAACAAACCTCAGGAGGAAAAACAAACCTGAAGACTACAGGATTATTTTGATGCCAATGTACGCATAGCTTCCAGAAAGCTGTAGACAGGAAAGGCAGAAACAGTCCTGCACTCGTGATCCCTTCAAGCAATTTGCTGCTGCAATCAAACTTAAAACATGCAATCAATAAATAAAACCTACCAAAGGATTCAAAAGCTTTCACATGTGCATTTAATTCCGAACTTTTTTCACTGAGAATCATTAAGGATACACATCCCACTTCTGTTAACATTGATAGTATTTCATTACACTCAATGCTATGGAAACATCATAAACCAGGATGTCTTAGTTTTGATTAGCAGACCATCACAATTTGAGCTCTTCTTATTACTGATGAGGTTTCTTAAGACAAAAAGATCATAAGTCCCTTAAAGCCAGTTAATGCCTGTTTTAATGGAAAAAGTGACTTTTCCCAGCTATGAAGCAACTCTAAACTCCTAGAGGCCAGATTTGACTTTGCATTTTCAGGATTAAAAAATTGGTTTGAGCTCAGGGTGTACTGTCAGGCCACAATAAAAGGAAAATGAATACAATATGCTGGAAACACAACACTAGTCACATTAAAAAAACACTTTCTGACAGCGTTAATTATGACACTCTGCTTCCCACTCTTATCAAGCACAGCCCTTTCACAGCAGCTCTAAAGACCTCCACCCTCAGCCATCCCAGGCATGAATCAACACGACAACAACAAGCCTTCTGGAGGAGAGAGAGTTACTGCTAGTCCAAGTTCACAGAAAGCACTTGCTTTCACAAGTTTTTTTCATCTGTTTTTCAGTTCCCTCTGTTTCACAGCAACCTCTGCATCTGCTTTCATGGAAAAACGTGAAGGTGAACAGGGAGTGAGGGACAAACACTGGCAAAACAATGAAATGTCACTGTTCTCATGTTTAGGAAAAAAGAACATGATTTAACATATTTCCACTGAAAAAGTTTTTCTAACCAGAGGCGGGCGGAGAAAGAAAAAAAAAAAAAGTGTTTCAAAGAAATTCTTGGGACACTGTATCAGCTGCCCAAGGCTGCAGCAAGACCCCTGCCAGAGCATCCTTAGGCTCATGACCTGAACAGCCAAGTCATCTTTTCTTTTGTGCTGCAAACCCACAAATGAGAAACTGGTACCAAGTCACGCTGTTTACATGACAATCTTCTGGACTGGAAAGCAGCCACTGAGAGATGTCTCAGCCTAATCCACGCACCCCCAGCCCCAGTATGCAGCCATGGGGTCTGAGTGCCAGGAGGAGCCGGGCTGCCCAGCAAGCAGAGTCACAGTAGGCTGTGTCATCCCCACTGGAGAGCAGAGTGGAAACCAAGACTGGCAAGGAAGTGGAAGAGCCACCGTGACAAGTAAAAAAGCAGTATGGCACATTGGGATAAACTGGTGCAGGCTGAGAACAAGGTTAAAGTCAAAGTCCCCTTTACCTGGAGCTCTCCACCAATATAACCCTACGTAACCCCCTGCCTTAGCGAGACTCCACTGTAACCTATTCATCTTTGGACAGACTGGACCTACTGCTTTCAGACCTGCTCACATGCATTGGTCTGCACGAGAGAAAACACAGAATACACACAACCAGCGCAATACACAGCCATAAGGCAGAGCTGCCCTGCAAGAAGCAGCAGCAAAGGCCTCCCCAGCAACGAGGTAAGTGTGAACAACTAGGTTCCTGTCTCTTTCCCTAACCTAGGCAGTGGTAAAACCAGCATTTACTGCTATGGCAAGCAAGACGAAGCAAAACAACAACAGCCAAGTGCTCAAAGACTGCATGGAAAGATTTTCTGCCGTCATGCAGAGGGCAGCACATATGAGTGCTCCTTATTCAAAGCAGTTTGAGAAATAACAAGTGTCCGATGCATAGGTGTTCCTACCTGGGAAAAACAAAGTGCAGGGAAAGGCAAAGCTGCAGGATTAATGACCTGTAAAAGCTGGGCAGCAACTGCCTGTATATTGCTGTTTTGGCATTTGGGGTGGGCAACAAACTATTATTTATGGCTTCTATCATTTTCTTTGGGGCTGTCAAACGATGGCACAGTAACCATCTTTAAAATATGGAGGATTTAAGTCACACGTACAGCCATAACAAAAACAAGTTTTGAGACACAGAGATGGAATTTTTTTATCCCTACAAAATTTTGACCAAACTGTCTGCTTGATCAAGGCCAATTATTTTTCCTTACTAGTAAACAACATCCTAATTGCACAACAAATCACTGTCCTACACAGTAACGCTCCCTATTAACAGAAACCACATATGTGGTAGTCCTTTAAAAAAAAAAAAAAACAAACTTTAAAAACACTGTTTTAAAGAAACAGCCCCCAG
This sequence comes from Scopus umbretta, assembly GCA_013400535.1. Classification (NCBI taxonomy): domain Eukaryota; kingdom Metazoa; phylum Chordata; class Aves; order Pelecaniformes; family Scopidae; genus Scopus; species Scopus umbretta. The sequence goes on from VZTL01029185.1 coordinate 54,088, forward strand.
GTGCGCACACACACCGCCCCAAACAAAACCACCAAATTTAAAAAAAAAAAATCAAGAAACAAATTTAAGAATTAGCCTTGTTCAAGGAAACAATATCTGTACCATCTTTATTCCAACTGCACTAAAGAGATTAAACAGCTATACAACTGGGTATCTAAGATGATTGCAGTTTTGTTATAAAAATATCCAGAGCATCCGAGTACCTTGAGACAACCTGCCACCCTGAGAACGATGCAGATGATGTTGCTGATTCATTTTCTGGCAGTCACAATGTCTACTCCTGTTCAACTGTCCATTTTCTGGACTATGCATGACTATTTTGCAATGCCTAGTCTCGATAAAGTATCTTTTTTTTTTCTTTTTCACTTTAAAAATAGAGTTGATCTCCCATCGTTGGTATATGTGTCAGTTACATTAATTTCTTAGACTTTTTCCCATTTCAGTGTAGCAATTGGTCCAGTTTGTGATTACAGTTTGACATATTTAATGTGTTACTGAATAGTCAAGACAGTCTTTCAGAAGGCGCAGACACTGAAATTACACAATAATCTTTTTAAATTAGTAAATTAATCTCTTATTTTAAAATTTTGAATACAAGACAGAAAGACCAGCAATAATGAATCTCTGATGGGAGTTAAGGAAGCAGCTAGCAATCTCTTGCTATCTCCCAGCAGGAAACAAAGAAGCTGCTTGATTTTTGCATCTCAAAGAAACTGAATTAAATAAGTACTGTCCAAATTGCTATACCCACATACTACAGATCACTTGTTCTTTCTTTGAGCAACATGGTATCAGGAAATTGCTTGAAAAGCCTAGAAATTTATCACATAAATGAACAGCTAATGGGCAGGGGGTAAGTTGCTTAGGCTCTAAGTATTCATGAAAATTTTAGTCTATGTAAAAGTCCTAAATGTTTCTGTTGTGGTTATTTGGGAAGGAAACGTGGTATCTAGCATAAACTGAAAGACTACCAAAAGTAAGGTTGAAAGAATAAAAAGGCTGAATAAACCTTCAGAGAAAGCGTAGCTGTGCTCGATTTCACACCTTTTAACACACAACTCATCGCAGTCATTCCACTGGTTTCTTGCACTTTTTGTACTACTGCACAGAACAAAAATCAGAAGGCTGAATCAAACACGCTATAGTGAAGAACTGAAAAAAACTTAACCTTTGTCTCTGATACTCAGCTCTGCCTGTAAAAACTGACTTCCCATAATATTTTATGCATCGGTCTTTCGGTGGCTGAAAGCTTAGAAAAAATAAACCAAACTCAGGCATTTAATATGGGGGAAAGATGTATGGCGCATTACTGCTCTTCAACACCAAATGAAATCAGACCTGGTAAGCCACCTAAGGCAATAGTGTCTATTCATTAAGAAAAAAAGAAGGAGGAAAAAAGAAAAAAAAAACCAAAACACCCCAACCACCACCAAAACAACACTTTACAGAACTGAAGGGGAAGGAAAAAAAGCGCCCACATCTCAGCCAAAAATCAGTATGTGAACATTATTGCACCAATAGCAGCAGAAGTCAGCTTCACGGACTCTTGTCCTGACCCTTCTACAGCACCTTCTCGCATTTCAGCTCTTGAGATAGCCAAAGGACTCCTTGCACACACAGATGCACGCCACCTCGCCCCTGTCGTGCAAACTGACCAGTTCCTCAGTTGCTTGGACTCAGCAGGAGAAGCGTGGACAAGACTTTGCCAGTCTCCACGGCACCTCGCTTCACCAGGGAGTGACAGCAGAATTACCAGCACGGCAGCTAATGTAGTCATTAACGGCTTGCAGAATTATAAGGCTTACAGAATAGCCTTCCTTAGGGAGTTAAACCCTTTTGCTGACCTACTTACATTACTACTTATTCCTTCCCATTCCTGGGCAAGGCAGCCAAAGATTTAACTGCACCTCTCACCAGGCAGGCAAGCTCATCTCACCTCCCTCAAAGTCCAGACTCTGTAGAGATAGGCGGTGCCTATCCGTCGCCGATTTAAAAGGGAGACCTAGAGCACTTAAAAAACAGATTTCCATTCCCCAGGTAAACTCATCACCCTATTTTTATTGCTCACATCAAGAGCAAAACATACAAAGAATTTATTTACCTTCAGTAAGACAGGATAATTTTTTTTGTAGCTCGACTGCACAAACTCCTTTTTATTTTGAAGGAAAGCCACCAGGAACATCAGCATCACCACAGTTTCAAATGAGGCCCTTTAAATGCTTGTTAGGTACCATGTCTCCCACCTGAGCTAACAGCACAATTGCCCATGTCAGCGAAAAGAGTTATTCTCCACATGGACAAGCTGCCTTCCCCCACCATGGCTACCTCTAGATACCTCCTCTCCCTGTTCCTATATTTCAACCCTGTAAAAATCAAGCAATGTGCTTACAAAGTGTTCTTGAAATAAATCATTTGTTTCAAGCGGAATAAAGTTTTACTACCATTTTCCCCAACACAAACATTCCAAATAAATTTCAGTTTTGGTCAAAAAGCTATTCAGAGTTACTTTGATTAAGTATCACTTTTATAAATACGGAGGCAATTTAAAACATCTGGAACATAAAATACTTCTTTGTAGGCGATGTTTTGAGTACAAGTCCATTAATTTCATGAAATTTACCATGTGCTTCAAAGTTAACTGAGGTGACTGAACTAGGTGTTACCTCTGAACAGCTGAGCCACAGTTAACTGCTTGCACGCAGAGCTCTGCTTCCACCCACACCAGCGGACCAGAGCATCGACACGCCAGGCTGCTAATGCCTTTGGGAGCAGTCGGAATACCACCAGCTCAGGCACACAGTTCAGGAAACGGCAATATTAGCGGCACTGTAACAGCCCCAAGTACAACTGCAGCACCACTGCCTTAAGCAACCGCGCAAGCATTTCCTTCACGTAGGAGAAGCGAGAGTGTCAGCAGGTAATCCGCTATCATAAAAGAAAGAAGTTATGTGCCTGACCTGCTAAGGTGAGACAAGTGACAGTGCACTGCAGAGTTTTAAATCTAAAGCAGAAAATGAAACATCATGGACCAGACACATGCATCAGCAGTGAAATGAACAGCTGGATGCTCAGCAAATAATTGCAACTCATTTACAGCAGGAGCAGCCCCAAGAAAGCCACTAGCATCAAGTAACTCAGAGGTGACCCTTAAAAATTGCTCCGCATCTCCACCAAAGCATTCAGCAGCACCTTTGGAGGCAGGAGGGAGGATGAGCATTCACTAGTCAAACAACATAATTCAGCCCTGTATGCTAGTAAAAAGAAAAAAAGAAAAAAAATGGGTCTGGAGGAAAAAAAGGGACAGATTAAAATGTCAACTGCAAGGTTACTGCCAGGCCTCCAAGCCATTTTAATGCACTTACCTACAGTAATAAAGACCAAACATGGTAGCTTTGCTGCTGTTTAACAACAAGCAGAGAAAGTTCTAGCCACGACGTGAGCAAAGCAGGATGAAGCAAAGGGGCATCACACCAACAGTACCCTCAGGAAAGATGCTGCCTGCAGGTGGCACATGAAGCAGGGTAAGCTCCCTCCTGCCAAGGATGCCCTGGGTACGTGTGCCAGTCAGCCACAACTGCGGATACACTCGAGGTGCTGATGCAGGTTGGTTTCACCTGTGAGCCTGTCCAGCAGAACTTACATTTCCTACAGGTTATGAATATTTGAGTGCAAGAGGAGAAAAGAGCCAGGATTCTGGCTGTTTTTTGCAACAATGTGTGGCATTGCAGAAGGAAAGACTTCTTTCAATCTTCCTGTAAAAAAAGCAACCTGAAATCACCTTGGTCTTACAGCCAGTTTCTTGAAGAAGTGTATTCACCACACGTCTTTCTAGTACTAGCAGTAACCTACCAAGGGAGGTAATAGTACTTTGTATCTACCTGTATAAGCAGCTGTATATCAAAAGGCACTTAATTCTAGGACAAACCAGTCCCTCAGTCAAAAAAATATTATTCTGTGCCTTAATTGCAGTTTGTTCAGTTACAGCCCAGAAAGAGTAGCAAGCAGAAGTTACTGACATCATTGCCAAAAACCTCATCTGGCTGAATCTTCCCTATCCCTTTTAGAAGCATCGGTACTTTTTGGTTTGATTGCTTCACTCCAGCATCCAGTACATAATTAGGAATGGATTTAACAGTCTCAAGTGAGGCTGGCACAAGGTGGGGTTTCCAGGTCTCTCTAGGGCAGCGCGTCACGCAAGGCAGCACCGTGTTACAGATCACCATACTTTGTCCTAAGCGAGCTGGCCCACCAGCTCACATATTGCAGCATTACGCAATGATAATGAATCAGGTCCTGGAAACTTGATGGTCTGTTAAGACTGCACCATGCCCGGGCTAAATCTCTTTCCCCCCCCTGTTAGCTCACTGAAGTCCTGCAAAGCAATGGCACTCTCCAGAGGTATTTTCTTATGTAATTTCCAGCAATTACAGACTCCCTGTGAGACCAGAGATCCACATGTCAGCTATTACACATGCACATCCTCTCTGACATCCTCCCTCAAAAAGTCTCTTACACCAGGGTTGATTTGAGATCGAAACCGATAAAGGAAAGGATGGGGAAAATGACACATTAATTCCATTTATAATGGAAGTCACAGATACTTCAATGTAAAACTGCTGAAAGCAATTAAGCAACAGGCAAGAACTGGTGTTAATTCTAATTCCCAAACTGAAGTTTAGTCCCAAAACCATGCAGGATGCTGAATAAAAGCACCCTACTGATGCAGTTCTCCAAAGCTATTTCACCTGTGCCAGCAGTTTCCTGACCTGTTCCCATATCAAGAGTTATTTCCCTTACCTTCTTGCTGACTCCCACTCTCACACAGGCAAACTGACTGAGTTCTTTTCCCTCCCTGTCCTCCTCCTACCTGGCCTCAGTTACAAACATGCTCCAAAAAGGCTGCTTTCACTAGGACTCTGCCCACATCACGACACACGGGGCTCAACAGCCACGCAAAGCAGTATGCCGGCATATGCAGGGTCTGCTGCATCCAGGGAATAAGGGTTAGGGGCCCAAGAGCCCCATGCCCCTTTGCAGTGTGCTTTTAATTATCAGGAAAGAACCCAAAGAAATGTCTTGGGCTCCCCATGAGACCAGATCACCTGTGACACAGCAGAAAATGCCCCTTAACCACAGACTCCCGCAAAAACCTCCGACTCCTTTAAATGCTGGAGCCAAAGCTGCATTTCAACACTACAGAAACAGCTGTCCCTCATGCTTTCCTCTCTCTCCACAATTTTGCCTTTTACAATCTATTCAGAAGATAATTTGACCTTTGAAAACATCAGTCTCATCATTAAACGCTAAGAAGATCACAGGAGAAAAAACACAAAAGCCCCAACGTGAAGTCTTTCAGTTAGCCCTTACCTATCATTTTTTTCCAGGCTGGAAAGAAACTCAAGGTTACGCTTCTTGCAAATGCTTTTCTGTCTTGCATTATCAGCCGCTAGTATAACCTACAGTTTCATTCAGAAACAGCATTTGAACAGTTTTTCAAAGGGAAAATTATTTTTAATCAAGTCAGGTCATGGATGATGTTAACCAGATTTGTTTTTATTTCTAGTCACTCTTCAAACTATTAATATCATTCCCTGCAGATATATGGTGTGTTTGTGGTTTGCAATACACATTGAGAGAGAAAGCTTACTTAGCACAATGCATTCATAGTCTTTTTGCCAGCAAGAAATGGGAAACTTCCCTGGGCAGCAGAAAGTAGACCATCCACTTCTGAAGTATTCCTCCCCTTCCTTTCCCCCCTCCCCCCTTTTTCACCTAATAAAGGCCTTTGGCTGCATTTCCTTAATTCCCATTTTTGACAGACAACTGAAGCAGGAATGTTATTAAACAGAGTTAGAAAAATCCTTTCTAATAACAAAGATAAAAATAATTGAATGCAAGAGAGTTTAGGGAAACGCAGGGTCCTAAGCAAAGTGTCGCCATCAGGCAGCTGAAGTTTGACAAGATGAACCTGCAATGTTTTAAGAGCCAGATTCAACCCCTTAGAATACCAGGTGTTTTCCAGGTGACTTCACTTAAACCACTTATCTCCATTTCTCTGGTTAGGTATGGTGCCTGACCATTTCTCTCCCATACCATTGTTAGTTTAGATGCTTAAGAATTTGAACCGGCTATGACGAAGAGAAGGTAAAGGTAGTCTTTTCGCCTCCTGTACAAAAGTCTCTACCCAAACAGCTGTGGTAAACTCAGCAGCAACTGACCGAAACAGACTGACACGCGCCACCTACGCCACCACTAAATGGAGCACGCCAGGCAAGAAGTTTGCCCAGCCTTATGGCCCTCAGAAGAGACAGTATCAGGCAAAGGCTGGCGGAGCACACTGAAAAAGCAACTACACACCCTGCCAGCCGGTCACACAACACCCAAAGCAGCACGCCCATGTCTCTCTCTTCTTCAGCTCCAGTACATCTTACAGTCAAACGTTGAACTAAATCCCTTCCTCACCCCGCAGCTGCACTTTTTAGATGCAGTTTTATACACCAGGTCAAAAATCAGTTAAGAAGCATTTGACAAGAGAAAAGAAAAACATCCAAAGCAAACAAAAACCCCAATGTCAACAGAAATGGAGGAAGGGAGCAATAGTTATTTAAAAGTGACCCTTGGTGGGGGGCAGGGGAAAAGTCTGTCTGATTTTCTTCGGATGTAGTTGGGCAGGAAATCATTGAGGTGGGTTAAAATACCTTTCTTGTACATACTTCGCAAAGAATTTCCTCTGATTACTAGAATAATATTTGTTTTCATGTCAACCTTGATAAATCACAGCTGTGGTGCTTTATTTCCTCTCTCCTCTCTCCTTATTTTCATCTATTAATACGCCTGCATGTACCCACACATCAATTAAAAATACACATCTGTACTTATTCTATATATAAACACTTCCATTTTGCAATCAAATTCCCTACATAACATCATCTTGGTCCTGAACTGTGTCATTTGCACTTGCACTACTGAGTCCACAGCACAACCCTGCTCTCCCCCATGTGAGCCCAGGATCCCAAGGACATCCTAGACCACACAGAGCCCCACGCATAAGGGAAGAGACAGAGGTGTCGAGGAGGTAATTCAATTAACAGCCCTGCAGCCACTGCAGTTTCATAAGTGGAAGTGCCAGAACGAGAGAAGCATAACCCTGAGCAATATTGACTGTTTGGTTGTTGGTTTTTTTTACTTCTGCTTCCCCAGCTCAGGGGGAGGAAGATGAGACATCTGAAGAAGCTTTAGTATAATTCAGAGCTACTCACTTCTGCAATTTCAAAGCTATAAAAGTCTCTGGAAGTAGTTTTAGCCAGGTATTTTAAGCCACCAAGATGGTCAGCATCACTTCCAAATGAGATTCTCCAGTATTTCCGCTCTTGAATTTTGGAGTCCAGCATAAGAAGGAAGGAAGGAAGGAAGGAAGGGGTTTATTCTTCAAGTTCAATACACCGAAACTCAACACACTTTTTTATCATTTGACATGCAGGAGAATTATGAGAATATTAGTTCTTGTCACAGCTTATCTCCTCCCAGGTAACACCTACCCACTTAAAATACAACTCTGAACTAGTTCTCAGGCCCAAATTCAACAGGCTTTCCAGACTCCAAGGAGAAGTTGGAGACCACCAGATTGCACTGCCAAAAACCCACTGAGTTTGATCAACCAACCAAGTTGAGAAACTCATTCTGATCTGAGGTCTTTTCTTAAAGGCTCTGACAGTCACAACAGCTGCTTTATTTCTATGCTGAGCAGCATTAATGAGAGAGTTATTTGCTTTCTTTAAGAGGATCTAGCACAAATTTAGAAGAGGATTCTTCTTACAGCCCCCACTAACCAGTTACTTAGTTCTTAACAAAGCAGGTAGATACAGTTTTGAAAACAAGACTCCCTTCCCAGAAAGTTACCTGGAGGCATCTAACCTATTCCTACAGACAGTCAATGCATTTATCTCCTGGAATTGATTAGGCAATTTTACAGCTGGCATGCTGAGATTTTAACAGCCTTTAAGAACCATCCAGTTAGTTCAGACTGAAGTGACTTCAAAAAAGGGAAAAAAAAAAAAACCAAAAAAACCCAAACAACCCAAACAACATGAACTGACAACAAGCATATTAAAAAAACAAACAGACAGGAACTACTGGGCTGGGCAGCGGGGCGTAATGTGCAGAACGTGCTGTACGCTACATGCACACATCCCCAGGCCCTCCTCCTGCGGGAGCTCTCTCCCAAGTCCAATGCTGATAATTCACGAGGAAGGATCGGGAAGTCTGGCCCTCCGGTGCTCTGTCATGTCCTTCAAACTGCTGTCTCTTATCTGGCTGCTAAGAAACCACCTTACATGCAAAGCCTAACAACTCGCAGCCACTTCATCTCACTTACACCACCTAGCACTCTTTTGGCAGCCATAAAAGCATTAAGCTAACCGGCAGACTTGATAAATCAACCTGCAGCTTGGCCAAAACTAAGAGCAATTAGGAGCCTACCTAGGAGCTAACACTATCATTTAAGGGGAAGAAAAAGGAAAAAAAAAAAAAACCAAACAAAAAAAAGAGACTGCCACAAATCACAACCTGATAATGCAAACCGAACAGCATAGCAACTCCTGAACCAGCGAAGGGTAAGAGCAGAAGAGACGTGAGAAACCTGATCTGCTCTTCAGTAATCCTGCTTAAGGGCAGGGACCTGCAAGGCAAGCTCCCAGCTCCAGAGTAACATTAACACTGCACATTGGGCAATATGAGTGGAACATAAACAGGGCATACTGGTTGGCCTCCGCATCCCAACAGCGAGGGGAACTGACACTGCACAAGGATGCTGGCCAGCAGCTGGAGGAGACAGCCCGCCAGCAGATGTAGGCAGCGGAGGTGTGGGTTAGGGGGAAACACTGGCAGCAACAACTACACTTGCCTAAGAAAAAGCAGGTATCTAGACCCACTTGGAAAAACATCCAAAAGGCTATTCTAAAAGAACCTCTCATGTACACACATGAAATTTCTCTAGATAGCTTGTTGCACCTCCATCATTGTTAGAAGTTTTCCTCATATCCAACCAAGCCTTCTTTTCCTACAAAATAAATAGGATTAAAAGAAATCAGCTACCAGCAGACGTGAAGCACACTATTCTTTTCTGGTATCTTCTGACATATCTGAAAAGATACGGGTTTTGTTCATAGCCATTTCCGCCCTCTAGTCCTCTCAAAGAATGTTGTTTGTATACACAAAGCAGGGAGGAGCTGCAAAGTACGTGAAGAATTCAGAGGGAACTCTGGACTTCCAGGCTTCATGCAGTGGAGACTGGATATGATGCATTTGGCCTCCATGGCAAACAAGGGGTGACCGAGAACCACGCTTCCCTTCAAACTGAATTTTATCCAAATACTCTGCACATTCATTTTGCACCAGCTGAAGCTAGCTGGTCTCAGGTAAATCACACAGCTGAAGCAGGGAAGTTAAATAGGACAGAAGAAGAATACAGTGCTAATTTACCTCACTCGATTTAGCATTTCAATTGCCTCAAGTATGGCCAACAAGAAGAGCTCTCAGGCTTTCTCTCACTCCCAGCTTCCTAGAAGCCTAGAGAGATACACAACAACCCTTTAACTCAGAAGACAGCAGCTCAGAGAAGCTCACCATTAAAACACAGCTAACAGTTTCAGTACCCACCTTCTAATCATGTCTCTGGCCCGGCAAGAACTAACAACAGCTCCTACAGCTTTTCCGCAACATTTAATATGAAGGCTAACACAGGATTAATCTGTCAGCATATTCATTCTTGTGAGACGCCAAATGCCCTTACCGCCCACCCAGTTCAGCACAAGTTGAATACACGATACACCTCATAAGGTCAGGCAAGAAGTCTACAGGTTTTTCTAAAAGTAAGGGGCACAATATAAATGCTAAGCAAGATTAGCAGCGGGGACACCAAATTGCCATTTGATATTCAAACACCACGGGAATAAAAGATTTCAATACCTGCAGCTCTGTTTGGAAGCATCTGACAAAGCCAGTTCATAAAATCTGCTGGCCTGAGGAAACGTGTTTTCTTGCAGCATTACTGCTCTCCAAAATGACACAAAAGTGCAAGAACAGAGGTGGAAGATGGGTGGAGACGGCAGTCCTGAAACCTTACCAAGAGTTAATAAAAAGAAGTATGCCATCTCAGGAACTTGAAAACCACAGTAAGTGCTACCATCCCAGCAGCAAAGCCCTGGGACTTCAAATCCGAGACATCCGAGACGGTAACTTCACTTCTTGACCAGCAAGGCATTCGCAGGACATCAATCCCACCTACAGCTGTTCAAAGCAGGGCACTTTCCACCGCCACCAAATGAGGGAAAGCGGCCAAACACTAGTGCATGGGAGCTGTCTCTCCAGGTCCATAGGCAACAGTCCATGGTGAAGATTTTCACCCTGGCAAACAGAAGATATAGATGATCTTTTCACCCAGACAGGGATTTTTTCCTATTTTCTTCTTCATTTTGTTGTTCCTTTGATCTTCTGAAACGGTTACCATTTCAGTGGCAGTGCTAACAGCCAGCCTAAAACTACACACATTCAAGAAGCATTAGTAAACAAATAACGACTAAGCTCTTGCTCATAAGCCAGCCCTAAAAGCGAACTCATTGCTTCCTATTTCAAATCCGTATGTGCTCACATCAGGAATTAACTTGGCATTATCATACTCGCTGGGAAAAATAATACACACATGGAAGAAGTACAAGACACTGGTACATGGATCAGTTAAAGATCTAAAACACAATGTCTTGACTAACTACATGCCTAGGTCATTACAGTAACGGTTTAAAGGAAAACAGAAATTGTTTCAATTGCACATTCAACAGGAACAGGGAAGGAAGTGTTCAGAATATTAGAAATCATTTCCAGGACAAAAAGCTCTACCCACACGCAAAGAACACATGCAGGTATTTTATTCATAAAAGATTTTTGTACACACTATGTATTATAGCAAAAATGAAGATGAGTTTTCTAAGCAGAAAACCTTACTGCAGCCATACAGACAAGAGCACGCACCCTAGCAGGCACCGAGCATCACAGGCACCTCTCCCAAGGCCAGTATCAAAACTGCTATGAAGACCCTTTCATCTGACTGCTGGCAAGTTTTTCCTGCCAGGCACTGAGCTCGCTCTCCTGTCACCGCGCGCGCATTTCAGCATTCGCCACCCCCTGGGCTGAACTGAATGAAGACTGAAGGAGGTTTTCTCTCCAGCAGTATGACAGAGGGACTTCTGCTGCCAACAGCAAATGTGAAATAAGACTGCTGGGTGTGCCAAGGAGGGCACTGCTATTGGGAGCCTTGACAGCAATGGCAGGGGATCCCGTGAGACTCTCAGAGCTACAGGCTGGGTAAAGTGAATATATACACAGGACAGAACAAACCCACAATGCTCAATTAGTTGCTAACTTTCTGTTTCCAGAAAGCTGAATCAAAAAGGGACTTCATCAGAACCACCTACCATAAAGCCCATTACGAACAGCTGGACCTCTGCTATGAAGTCTAGACCCTGCTCTTTAAAAGTCTGGGTAAATTTTAGAGCCAAGCACCAAAACACTGAATTATGATTTCACATCTCTGAAACAATTTCTTTCCAGCCATCACACACTGTAGCTGAAAAATATTTCCCCTTCTTTGTAGACTGCTTTGATTATGAGCACCATATAACTTCTAGGGACATTTGGTGGCAGTGAAAGATCTCACAGCAAGGCTACCGTTAAATCTTTGCTGAGAAACAAGGCAAGACATCTGGTTTACATTGTCTTTGAAATAATTAACTGATTTGTGCGTTACCAAAGTGAAAATTAATTTTATTCTACTGTGAGAAAGTTTGGGAAAAGTGGAAGTCTTTAGTAATCTTTAAAAAGAAAGAAAAAAAAAAAAAAAAAAAGAAGTCAAGATTAGGCCAGACAAAGAGCCAGTTCCCACAAAAGGCATGATGGAGCTGTGCCAAATGCTTCTAAGAACAGAGCATTTTTTGGTTGCTTATTCGGAGCCAAATTTCTTATGCCTTCATTCTCTCTTTTATGGGTATTAATAAGATTTCCACATAAATCTGTCTCTACTTAGTCATCTTCACCACTGTCAGACTTCAGAGTCCTTCACGAGGAAGGATTGCCAACACAAATGTTTATGATGTCACACCAGCCGTACTATCACTCCAGCCATTGCTCAGAACAAACAGTCCCAAAAGGTGAAAGGCCACTACAGTCTATGGAAAGCAAAGGATTAAAAAAAATCTATATGTATCATTAGAATGAAGAGACTCTGAAAAGAGGAGGAGAGGGAGTATAACAGTGGTAATCAACTAAATGCATTTCTTGATTTGGTGTTAACAAATGAAAAACCAGCAAGCATCTTTCTCCAATTAATATACATTCTTAAGACAGACTTCACACACTAACTGGAAAATTTGCCTGTGCTTATCAGAAACTGCCTTTCTTTGATTCTTCTTCTATTTATTTTACAAGCCCTTCACGTTCATACCACATATTGTGACCAGAGCATCTCTGTAATCGATGTATGGAAATTTCCTCCAAGGCACCAAGAAATTTTTGCATTCAAACTTTTGCATTTAGAGCCAGGTAACTCTATTATCCCTTAAAGTCTGTGATAGCATCTCTGTAGATTCAAACTTATGGATGGATCTCTCTGGTTCAGCAAACGAACATCCATCCACCACCACCACCCCCAAAACAAACAAACAAAAAACCACCAGATGCTCTTGAATCTGGTTGAAGGGAAAGAAGTGAAATGAGCTAAGGAAAAAATGTATCACCAGACAAAACTGTAGTGTTTCTTGGGTGTCAGTTACAGACAGTCTGAAACAAATCCAACCCACTTTTCTTACACATGGAAGCAGAATCAAGTGTCCAAAGCCCACCCTTAACTTCTTTGGCCTGTCCTTCATGAGCGAGGAAAGGAGTTTCAAATTTGCTGGGCTAGAAGATAGGGAATGATGCAGGAATAATTGGCTCGTTGATGTGAACATTCCTAGATCAAAAAAGAACATCTGACCATTCAGAAGAGTGGCACTAAGGAAGCTGTTAACTCAAAGCATGTGAGCATCAATATCATGACAGTTCTCTTAAACTTGCTTTTTATTAAATAAACACTTGTGAAAAAACCCGTACACACATATACATCTAAGAAGTCAGATATATAAAATTTCATTACAAACAACCGAGCTTGCAAATTCAGGCATTCAAAAGACAGCGTATGACATAATTATGCTTAGAAACACTGATTCACTATTTTAGATAGCGATGCATTAAGATCACAGGAAAGATAGGAAGCAACTTTCTGGGCTATCAAGTTTCTGCCTAAAGTTCTCATCTCCTTAACCTGCTATTATGAATGATTAAGACAATCTGATCGTTACTTTTATCTCAGTTCTAAAAACCTTAACCAAATAAAAGACTCGGGGGCCCCTAGGCCAAGTTCTCATGAGTACACTGAATGACTGTAAAGGAAGCTGTTCTGTCACCGCTCCCACTAGCTGAGGATTTTTTGGGCTGGGTTTTTTAAGTGCATTATCAGTAAATTTTGCAATACACTGACTTCAGTTTACAAATCAACATTTTCCTCGGCATCATGTTTCCACTTTCATTTGAGAAGAGACAATGTATAAAGCAAATCAGAACACGAAATAAGCACATAAATTTGCCGCCGCAAATTCCCTTCCATTGAGGAGTTGTACTAATTCATGGCCAAGAATTTCATCATTTTTGATCGCAGATCAGTTGCAATTTCCAAAAGAATAATAAAATCTAAAGATCTAAACATGACAGCATGTCCAGGCATGAACACAGAATTTAAAATTCTGGATTTCCAAAAAGTCTGCTCAAGTGGCAGATCACAACCCAAGTCAGGAAATCTTAAGGTTACTCTTAAGGATCTTCTCTCTTGTCTATGTGTAATACAAAAGAAAAAGAAAATTCTAGCTCCTAGGATGATGCCAGCTAAAATATTGGAATGAAAAACATTGAATCTATGCCTCAGTCACTGCTACCCACAAGTATATACCATCCATCAACCTTGAATAAGAACATCACACATTTTAGGACTAGATATATACACCACAGACAGCAGAAGAGAAAGCTGAAATAAAGATTGGATAGATTTAAGAGGAAGGAGATAGACAATCTATCTTTACTACTTCACTTTAAAATGTTCAAGAACTCTCCAAGAAACATTTGGGTTTGCCATCTCTCTCTGTCTCACCACATCACATGCATCCAGAAAGCTAGGTTTAGATGTCCCAAATTTCAGTTAAGCCCCAGTGCCTAGTATTTCCTATTAGCTGGCTCTGACTCCAAAGGTGCCTTGCCAAGAGGAAACAACAGGCTTGGATCCTCAAGTGGAATTTAAACTGGAATATGTGCTTTAGTGCTGGCACCCCAGTCCATCTAATTGTTGCACTATTATCCCATGCTCCTCTATTACACCGCTTGACACAAACACAGCAAGCTTAGTAAGAATTAGCATTTTGTATTCTGCAGCCCAGAAGTCAGTTTTCAATATCAATATGGCACAGACAATATTTCTCTTTGCTGCTGAACAGATTTCTCAGTACAGTCTCTGTAATGAGGCACAGACAGAGCCAGTGCTGCCTAAAATAATCACATGGTACGCACCTATTGGTATCGCTGCCTGCTTCTGGGCGGTACTAAATGCGTTTGTTTCTCCACAAGTCAGAGGAAAGAGGGACGCTCTGCAACTCTGAGCAGAAGTCTTTTACTGGAGAGGATAGGGCTCCCCTTCCACCCTTACCCCCCTTTTAACTTCTGAATCTCTGGCGGAGTCTTCCTCACAGCTCCGTTCCTCACAAAAACACAGGAAGTACAGCATTAAATCCTTTAATAGAAAATGTTTATTCATCTGCAGTTTTGTGTAATCAGTAGACAATTACGACTGCATTTAAGAATGGCACTTGCATATGAATTAAGCTGGTCTTAAAAAACCCCTCAGTAATGGCATATGAATTATGTTGCTACGTTTCACCTTGTACAGAATTCGGAATCAACAGAAATGCAATGAATTTCAGGGAACTGTCATAATAAATACATTTTCAGAACAGTCTTAATAAATAACACATACCAACTAGTCCACAGCTTCCCTGAGAATAGGTACACAGCAGCAATAACACATCCATTACACATAACAGAGTAAGTTTTACCTACTAAAGCTCACCATCATTATCTGTAAAAATTCGAGTCATGTATTTAGTTCAGCTGGTCTTATCACACTTCTAACCAGCCAGAGCTCCAAGCTGAACAAGTCCCCATTTATGCCCAGGAGAACGCCCCCTCAGGCTGCACAGGGACCTTATCATCAGCTCCTCCTGCCCAACCAGGCCCGAGCTCCACGCCACAGCTAAAGCTAGCAGCAAGTCAGTCTAGGCACCAGAGATACCATGCAAAGCACCTATATGGCTTTGCACCTCTAGAACAGAGTTGTAGTGCCAAGTACCAGTTTGAATATTGGAATGTGTGCATTTGTAAGACACAAGTATTTATTTGTTGATCAAACTCATTACTCAAGTATTTACAAGTAAAAGAAAACTTTTACAAAATTTGGCACACATTTGCAAGTCAAGAAAGAAAAAGAAAATAAAGCAATAACAAATCAGAAGCCAAGTAATGGTTACAGGTACTGGCATGTTAAGAAACATGCCTGTCTGTGTAGACGTCAGAAAATATTATTAAATATCCAGAAAGAACAGTGTCGTATGTAACTCAGCCTGCAGACTGTGCTGTCAGAGTCAAATGAAGAATTTTGTTCCTCTAGGCTACACCATGCTAATGTGAGTGTACAGATTACGTATACATACACACACTGTTATGTATGCATAAAGATGTATGTGTATGTGCACACACATCTATAAAAACATGCTACAAGGTCTCAGTCACATTTTGAGCAGCACAACCAATATTAGCTTTGAATGACTTTCTTTAAAATAAGAAAGAAAACAGTTAACGTTTTAAAAAAAGAAAAAAAAAACCAACAAAAAAAGCTCTGCAGATTTGTGTATGGGAACACACCCTCCTTCCACAGTAATGATCGAACTGAGAGGATCCGCTTGTTACCCTGGGAGGACTGAGCCCTCTCAATTCCCATTGAAGTCAGTGGAAGCAGGGAGAAGATTATCAGTAATCGCTACAAAAAGAATGTAAGAAAAATAGCATTTTTAACAAACCTTGACTTGCACAATATAGATTTTAAAATATCACTGACTGACCTCCAGGAGAAGTTAAAGGCATTCATTGTCTCACAAGAGTAAGATGCAGAGCTACGTCTCAGCACAGGTATTCCTGTAACAATCCCACCGACAGCCAAACTAAAACTCCAGCCACATGTAAAATATCTTATCAGTTATCTTGCAATTATAAATGCACCCAAACACACTTAAGTTCCTTATCAACACAAAATACAGTGATCAGACCTTGTCAAGAGTTACCTGTGGTTAGGTAAAACTGAAGAGAAACACGCTTGGGAACTCTACCAGCACTCAACACTTTTTTGCCACTCACCAAGCAAATACCAGGGGAAGGATTTCAGTATTGCCGATATAGAAGTAGCCTTGTCTGCACTGGGGAGACTGGGTATGTGGTGGAAACGAAGCAGCATAGCCTACTCTGCAAGGAAACCCAAGTCAGATTCGTTAGCTGGTGAGTTCTAACAGGCTACAGCAAGAGACAGACAGACAGAATCTCATAATAGAAGTACTTGAAACTGCATTAACGGAGGCAAGGGTGGACAGCACATATGACAACGTTGTGCAGCCCTTTTTAATCTATGCTTTTGCACAGAGGTCTGCACCTTTCTACAACTGTCATTTCAAGTGAGATTCAATACATGAACATAAACAAGGTTTCACAAGTTTTATTCTGCAGGCAACAAAAAGCTTGGGCAAGCACATCTAGATTACTGCTCACAGAAGTGAGGAAATAATTGCTTGGACGTAGCTTCTCAACCCATGCATCACCCTTACCGAGTGCCTTCATCCACCTGTGGTCAGACAGCGAACATAAATGCTCCTGAGGGTGCCTTTGCAGTCTGCCACCTGAACGGCTTCCTTGCCACCACAGGGCAGACAGCCCACCACTCCGGCCTCTTCAGAGGCCCCACATTCTCATTTTAAGGAAAATTTGGGGGTGTACGTTTTTGCTAAGGATCAATATTTGTATGTAACATAGGTAACAAAACACATTAATGTTCTGCCTATCCTCCATGACATTAAACACAAACATGCAATGGCTTATTTAAAACTCTATAGCAAAAGTAAGTGCAAGAGACTAGCCCAAGTATCTGTACTCCAGGGTGAGGAGCAACCTAGGTTATTGCTGGTGCTGTGGCTGCAATTCCAGCATACAGAGATGCCAGCAAGGTACCATCAACCTGCTGGGAGTGCAATAATTCAAAAAAGGGCTAACCTTCAGCATTCAAACATTCAAATCATTCCCCTGCTGGAATTCATTTTACAAACATGCTTATGGGCAAATTTACTCAAACATCAGTCAGACAGATGCTGCTCAAAGTAAGTAATGTTCAGTTTTGACGTTTAGTAATAGTTGTTCCCCTACATTAGTATCATTTACACAAAGAAAACCAGTCTGTAAGCTTATTCAAGAAACAAGAAGCTCCTTTAAATAAAAAAAATAAATCCAGCAACCATCAGTGATCCTCAAAGCATAGTGAGTGATACAGCTTTCCAGCAGACTTCATCATATTCATATTTCACACAGCTTTTAATGAAGCTGAGATATTTCTAAGAGGACCAACCAGTCTCAGAGGAATGGTGGCTTTTTAAATGGTCACCAGGGTCTGTCTCAGTTCAGCAGCCATCAGAAAAGCATCCTGAGTAAACCTGCAAAGCATCACTCCTACAGAGTTAGGTAGACAAAAATCCCATTAAAAAAAATCAATAATGCAGAATATAATTTTACTTTATTTTAAAATTCAAACCAAAGCATAAATTCTTACTATAAAACAAAGCCAACTTAAGCAACCTACAAAATGCAAATAAGTCACTTTAACCCTGCATATTTCATGGCGGGTTAGGGGCATCAGACAGGGAGGCCTCAGCTATGCTCTGAGCTCTTTCTGAGATGTGGAGGTTTCGTATTTTTCCAGCCTTGTGCAGGGTGGGAGGGAGAGCCTTTAGCTGGATTGATGCTCATAAATATGTCCTCCCCAATTGTTTTCTGTAGTTAATTGTAGTAAAAATACTAACACAGTCACGCAGCAATAGGTCCGGTCAGTGGACACTTTAGATAAGAGTATGGTCACTAAAGCACACCACAACAGAGTAACCAACTGGGAAGTTACTTTCTAACTAGTATCAGATTAAGGGGGAAAAAAAAAAAAAAAGCTAGTTTTTCTAATCCTCAACCTGCTTGGTATAAGAAACCTCTAAATTTCAATAAATAATAAATACAAATGTCTAAGGATTTTAGAAATAGCTTCGCTCACACCTCGTGACATGCATGTTCCACAATCAGCATCCATTTCTATCTCACACATCCAGACTTCTTCCTAGCAGTTTAAAACTAAAGGGTTGGGCTTGGAGGGGGGGGGAAGGGGGTTGTCTTGGGGTTGGTTTTGGCTGGGGAGGGCACGGGGGAGGTGTTTTGGTCTTTTTTTCCAAATTCCCTTCCATTCTTCCAGTTTTAGGAAAATACGTATTCAGTACTCCTCAGTCAGACCTATTTTTACACATCTTTCCAGTTTCTTCTTAGATGACTATCAGAGGTTCGGGCTATCTGTAGACCCCAACCATTCATTTGGGCTGACAAAAACTCAATACGGCAGTCCATACCAGGACGTTGCTAATCTAATTTCACTGTAACACTTCTCACACACACCGATTTTTTCAGTAATCAGCACTGCCAGCTGACACAAAATCTTTTTCCTGATAGGTTCCAAAATTAAAAATGTAATTTCACCAACCACTTACAGCCAATATCTTTCCTGCAATGTATATTTCACCTTTTGTTCAGCAACCCTTAAGGTGGCATTAGGAAACCATCCAGCTGCCGCCTATGTTCAACAGTAACGAAGGACCATTTCTTTCATCAGCACATCCTGCTGTTGCGCTCTTCATGTGGCATTTCCCATTTTATTTATAAATAGTTATATGCGTGAATAAGAGTCATGAGGTGCCACAATACATAAAGCGATGGTGATTTAGCCTATTTTTCCAGATTCCTGACAGATCTGGAAGCAGCTTCTTCTTCGGACCCAGACCTCCAATCGCGCACGCAATTGGCTTTTCGAAGGCCAAAACCTCCTACTGCTCTTCTTCCAATTATTTCTTCCTCAACATGCCCAAAGCCTTCTTTTACGGCAGGCATCTTGATCTCTCTCTGTGTGTGTGTGTGTGTGTGTGTGTGTGTCCCGCCGCCCCATCGCGCTTACCCAGGCGTTCGGCCAAAGGCAGGACGCCTCCGCTGAGGGTCCTCAGCCGCGCGTCCAGCCTCGCCGCCGCCGGGTCGACGCGAAGGGGCGCGAGAAGCAAGAAGCGCAACCGGAGTCGCAGTGGATCGACAGGAGAATG